>OX031317.1:24700810-24778310 GCA_943737955.2 Myopa tessellatipennis
CTTACATTCACCATAGGTTCCTGTGATGGTTGCTCGGAAATGTCGAACTTGGCATTGCACTGGGCGCTGCGTACTCCTTGTGAATTTATTACTGTTATGTTATCGGCACCCGATTTAGTGAACAACATATACTCCTCGAGTGGCTTCATTATGTAGCTATTCACCTGAATGTAAATGTCTGCGGGGTGAATTGCCACCATTAGAGTGCGAATAGAATTGAATTGTATTTGTGTGTGTCTATGTGTGTGTGTGTGTACTAGAGTCCCTTAATTTTTTCTAAATGTATGATAGTCTTCAACTGTTTTCTATAGAAATATCCGATGAAACACTTCAAGTTTGCTTCATCTCTAGAAGTTTGTAAGAAATCGAATGTCTAGAGACTACGGACATGAAATTCCCCAAGAATTTTATGCAACGGTGGATCATATTTTAAGCCTGAAGTCGTTGCACGTTTTAGTTTTCAAGTCCAGAAGGTGATAGACCAAAAACCAACTCCGAGTTCCTTCTGATTGAAGAAACATAAAACCACACTAGAGTCGGGGCAAGTAACTTAAAGTGCTGATAAAATCGACGTGAATAAACTTCTATGACAAAATCGGAAGTCAAAAGAAAGAAAAGTATGGGAAATAAAAGAAAAATTACAAAGAAGAGAACCCGGAAGACGATCACCCTTTTTTTCGTAAGTAATTACGTGAGTTTCAAATTAATTCTTTCTTTTCTTTAATCTCCGACATTCGGGCGAAGATTTAAAACCCTGAAAGTAAGTGAATTCGGAATGAAAGGACTAAACTGGATGAAAGGAACTGCTTTTAAAAGCGACTATGCGCGTACGTGTCTGTGCAGGAGAGCTGAAAGACAACATCAGGCACTGGTAAATTTTGGACGGTAAATTTACTTTAAAGGACTATAATTTAATCAGGGTTTCCACCAACATCTCCTTGTGCTTCACCGTATATGTTCCTCCTTCGAAAGTTCCCATAATAAACGCCAACTTTATGGCCAACAATTCAAAGTCAAGCACAATGTTTTATTTTGAAGCATTTTTGTGTTCGCCTTGATGACCCTCCAGTCGTTGCACTCCAGTGAAGCTTAGCCGCCCATTCGCACACATGTCAGGACGTGAAGCAACAACAACAACAACAACAACAACAACAACAAGAACTACAACAAAAACAACCGCAAACACCATAAAACAAACAACAGCAACAACACGAAAAAAAATACAACTAGAATCAACACTAAAGAACAGCACGAAAAAATTCTGCGATTTTCGAACACATGCGGAAGTACACACACAGACACACACACACACACCGTACGGAACGCATACATATAAAAACAATGAAGGCAACGCTGACGCGAAGAATCAGAGGCGTGCAAGAAAGACAAAGCGAAGGACTGGCGGAATGAACCCTTGTCAGAAGCGCTGTGAGGCGTTAAGAATTAATAGCATCGTCAAGTGAAATTTATAGAACATTATGTATGGCCGGGTATATACATATATATACATATGTATATGTGTGTGTGTGTGTGTGTGTAT
Source organism: Myopa tessellatipennis (assembly GCA_943737955.2). Taxonomy (NCBI): domain Eukaryota; kingdom Metazoa; phylum Arthropoda; class Insecta; order Diptera; family Conopidae; genus Myopa; species Myopa tessellatipennis. The sequence goes on from OX031317.1 coordinate 24,702,351, forward strand.
AAATGCGTGTAGCAGCATACTTATCGCGCTTTTCCAGCGAATTCACACCCATACGAGTGCTTCTTACATACGCGGATCTACTCACTTGACAGACATCCGCTGTAGCTCTTGAAGACAGCAAATCGTGTGTCCGTCGTGTTGATGCCTCCGATTTGCACACGATTTGTACCCAAATCAATGGTTGGTGTTAGTGCACGTGCACTTATCGGTCCCAGCGGCACGCGATCCCGATCAATGTGCAACGTCGCCTCGGTGCCATTGCGTACGTAGAAAACTGAGTGGCGTGCATTATTCAAGAAGTTTCTATCGATGCGGGCCCCTGCGGCGGGTCCCTCGCGGTCCTCCTCGAACAGCAAGTAGCCGTCAACGGTAATCGCCACCATCAGGTAGTAGGATCGATCGTTGACCGTCTGTACCAGCAACATGACGCGATTAGCTCGTCGCAGATCGAGGGACGAGAAAGCCAACTGCAAGCGCACAAAGTCCACCTTCCCGGTCAACTCGAACTTCCGTTGCAACATCGATTCACCACTGAAGTCGGCACCCTTCTCCTCCACACAGAATTCGCCCAGGAAGCTGGTGTTCTCGCAGTCGCAAGTGGATTCCTGCTTGGCGAAGTTCTCCCGGCAGATGCCGCCATTTTTGCACGGTTCGGCGTCGCACTTAATTTGGCAATTGGGCAGAACACCGTCCAGTGCTTTAAAGTGAGCAGAGAGAGAAAGAGAGATAAAAGAAAGAGAAACTGAATTGATTAGATTGGTCAAAGGCAGATTCAGAATGAGGAACAAGGGAATCATAAACAAGTTAGAGTTTGAACATTAAAAGGATTAAAAAGGCATTGAAAAAATACATTAAAAAGACTCAAGCATGGTATCACATGGAATGGGAACTTTCCCATATGTTATATGTAAAAATTTGGGTAAAATTCATGGATATTTAAAGGAGCCCTCGAGTAGACTAATCGATTAACATTAATGCATCGAGATTTGATTGATGAACGTGCTTTATCAAACTTTAAAAGATTTCAATTTCAATAGGTAATTAAAGATATTTCACATGTTTTTACTATGGTACCAAATCCTCACTTTATTAACGGTACCAAGGAGAGACCAAAGTTTCCTTCTACTCTTTTCCTATGCTCACTATTTTCTTAATTTTGTATTAGCTTTAGGCTTAGCTCGTACTTGAACCATTCCTGTAAAGTGTCGTGTACTTTGATCTTCTCTATCCAATTTACATGCATTTAGAATTAAGTATTTTCTGGTAATCAAATGGTTCTGGTAATCAAATATCTAATAGTGTCTATAGGAACCTCGTCCTGCCCTTTATGAGACGTCTGTTAGAAAGCTCAAAAGGGAAAATACCTTAAAGTAACGTTCCTACTGCTGCGGTAGAAATGAATTAAGCTGAGCTACGTTCAGTTGTAACGAGGAAATTACATGGTCTATCGTTGAAATGGCATCCAAATTGAATGCCACATATTATCCATTATAACCGGTTCTACGCTCCTTTCTCTTTCATCCAGTCCTGAAATCCTGTATTACTCCCCTTCTTCCTCTCAATCGAATGCCAAATAAAAACAACTCATATTCGATAGGCGACCATCGTCGTCATTTTCCACTCCGCCCCAACTCCTCCCCACCCGTTTTACTTACTTGGGGCTATGTTCCTTTCATTGATGTCCGCCAAGTCGATGAGGTTCGGGCCGATTTTCAAGCCTCGCACGCACCCGATGTAGCCTTCGAGGGCGGGTGCATCCGTGTTTGTACGCAGTAAATTTGCCGGATCATATCCGCCGACGTTGAACTGGAAATATTCGGTTGGCGGCGCTGGCGGACGATGTGGCGAAAGAACCTCTGCGAATGAGAAAAATGCATAAAGATTTAGAAAGGGGCATGTAGAGGGACCGGCCAGCGTGCGGCTTCGTGAGAGAGTGAGATAAAATTGAGTGAGGAGTTTTGACCAAGCAACAGCGCTCTTTCCGTCGCTCGGTCGTGGTGCAGTGATACGGAAACGGAAACGACCATATCATTGAGATGGATGGCAAGTTGCTGTATGTTCGTTCATACGAGTATGACTCTGTGTTGGTGTTTGGTTGTGTGCATGTGTGATAGCGCCAAAGTGCGCAATGCATATACAAATCACTGCTTGCGTTCGCTTAATTGAATTGTTATGCAGAGTGCAAAGTCGTTTCGCCAAATCGAGATGGACGGACTGGATTGCTTTCGACTAGACTGAACTGTACTGTACTGAACTGTACTGTACTGGACTGGACTGTACTGGACTGGACTGTACTGGACTGGACTGTACTGGACTGGACTGGACCGGACCGTACCGTACCGTACTGGACCGGACCGTACTGGACTGGACTGACTTGCATTGCACTGGACTGAAGAACTGCCGTGGACTGGGCTGGACTTGTGTTGGAATGTCTGATAATTTCGGCTGCCTTTCTGAATGACTGTCTCTCTGACAGTTTAATTGGGTGTGGTTGCTGGCGGTCAACTTCTCCGGCTGCTGGCTTGTAAATCCTGCTCAGCAATGCGAACGTGCAGGAGTAATTGCGTAAATTCTGATGAAAGTCGATGTGTAATTAGAGCAAATGGAATTGATGGGAGCTGCTCCTGCTGTGAACACGAAAGTGGGATTTAGCCCTCAAATTTTCAGCTCGGCTGCTTAACAACATCATAAATTAGGTAGGTACACAGGAGGTTTTCGGTGAAAATATGAAGCTTTGAGCTGCAGTCGACAACATTTGATTGTGTATCTCATTAAATGCTGCATTAAGTGGTGTACTTTCAGAGAGCATTTGTAGCTTATGATACGAGTTCAGCACTTCAGAAGCCATCATCATAACCATGCGTATTATTATTATCAACATAAGGACATCACTATCATCAGTAACTACGTTAAACTAGCATCCCGATGAGCTGGAGAGCCAAAAGGAACTGGATGACATTATAATATGAAGCATAAAGTAACCATTAACGCAATACAGTACAGTGTACATGTGTATATAAACTATAAATAACAATAGTAAGTGACAAATGAACTGACAATGCGTTCAGAGTTCAATATCTTCAATATATATGATAACCGGATATGGCAAAAATCTGAAATCAGTTAAATTATCCGTTTTGATTTATAATCGGTGTTAAATCTGCTCTTGGAATACTTTATGGAGCAGAACTAAACGCAGCATAGAAACCATGTGTTTGTGCTGACATCAATATGCATGTTTTAGTAACGCAAATTGCATCACTATTGCTGGCATATTGTTCATCCATATTATTCAATACGTGATGAACGCATTCATTCGAATTGACCGTGTTACCTACACAGCAAACGAATGACGTGTGCAAATTTATTGTTGCATTCCATCGTATTCATCGTTCAGCAGGCCATCAATATTTCTCACACTTGATTAATTCCTGTAAGAAAGCGAATCAAATTCTACGCATTGAAGGCATTCATCACTGTTATTGTCATTTCATTTCGATTGCGTTGTTTGCCTGTTACGTGTTCAAGCAACCGGAAATAAGGTATTTCTTTATGCGCGTATTTCTCGACTTCTTTGTACGGAAGAAATCGAAAGATAGAGAAAATAATCCTATTTGTTAATAGTACTTTTATCTTAATGTGGATATGTGGATAATCATAATTCGGATAATTATGTGGAAATATTAGGTACTAATAATATGGTAATTCGTGTGCCATTCCATTTAATGCTTGTATTTAGCATACTTTAGTCATGTGAATATGAAAAACTTATAAGAAACTTATTATAACTCTCGATGAAAGTTATTAGTCCATATTTAAGCCAACGTTTTCATTGGATTCAGTCTCTCTATTAAGGGTTAGATTCTGTACCGTAGTTTATTAATTATTTATTATTATTAGTTATCGCACTAAGAGTAATTACTTGTAATTTAACAAAGAAGATTTACCATCAATCAAATGAAAGACTACATAATAAGTCTTTTAAATTATAGGTATTTGAATCTTACGAACACATCTACACAAATTATAGTCCTCCATTATTTCCTATTATTACGTATTATGTATATGTATTTTCGTGTTTTGAATTCTTTTGTTTATAGTTATTCAAAAATCATATTAATATCCGTCTTTTCTTCCACTCATCTATCATAATTTATCCGATAACATTAATTTAAAGCACCACTTATCTACATTTTGGCAACCACAAAGTTATCAAACTCACATTTTTGGACAAGATTAGGATATTCCAATCCAATATATACCACATAGTATATAGTGTTTCTAATTTGTTTAACTTCTGTTTGAGTTCCTAGAAAGTCCGCTTAATTACTGTGAAATGTCGACTGTCTCCATGCTCGTGTTAACTCAGTTAACTTGAACTAAACTTAAAGCTTAATTGTTCATAACCGAAAACATCATTAATTTGCCTCCAGCTTGTTGAGTAACTTACACAAAACTCTTCTCCCCCAACCACTCACTCAGAGTTTCACTACTCCCCGTTCTTCACATCTCTCCGGCTGTCTGTTGCTCATAGAGACGTTTTGTTTGCTCACCTTTTTCCGGATTCATCCACGGTTTGTTCGAATATTCATCCAGGAGCAGACTGCCGCGCTCGATGCTGACGCTGTTCTCGTTTACATGCATCTCCGTCTGCTGCTCGGAGCGAACAATTGCCACCTGGATGCTCTTCAGACTGCTGACTGTCTCATCGAGGACTGTCAGGTTGACAATCTCGTCGCCGTAATTATATAAAAAGACAATCTCATTGCCGTTGGCGATGTACAAGTGCACAAAATTATTGTAATGATCGTTCGCGTACAGCACCAGCGAGTTGGTGTCGTACGTACGTAAATTAATGAGTATGTCCTGGCTCAGGATGCCTCTCAGCGTGAGGCGTTCGTCCTCGATGTTGGGCACAGCGGGGGCGGAGGTGGCACTCAAATAATTACGCATCAAGAATGATTCACGGTTGATGAATGTCAGAGCTTTTTCGTTGATGTCTGGACGAGTTGGAGTGGAGTGGAATAAAGCAGAGATGATGGTTGTTTTTTCGGCGTGTTTTTGTTGCAAAAGGACAGTCATCAGCGCCGGCGTTAAGAGTGTGGGGCATGATGATGATGATGATGATGGCAGTTGAGTAGAGTTGTTTAGATAGTATAACAAGTAACATCATCATTGTTGTAATTGTTATTGTTGGCAGTAAAGGAAGCAGAGTAAAATAAAATAAAGAAGTAAATTAAATAATGGAGAATAAGAATTTGTAGAAATATGTTTGAAGAAATCACAAAATTTATGTATGTACACGGGATATATCTAGGACTACAGAAGAGTACAGCTTCTCTTCGGTCGTAATTTTCCATAAATCCCACTCACTCTGAGTGAATGTTATTAGAGATAACAAAGAAGACGCTGTGATGTTCTTATTTTTATTACAATTGTACTTTAGCTGGATTTTAATGACTTCAGGCATTTAATTGTAGGCTGTTCGCTCGCTCGCATTAACAACCAAAAAACTTACTTGTCTCGCAGAAATCTCCAATGTGCGCCCAGCGATTATTGCACACACACTGAAATGTGCTCCACAGTTCTTTGCACTGTGCGCCGTTCTTGCATGGCGACGGTACACACGAGGGCTTGCAGTCCTTGATGATTTCCGAGAGATGCACCGACATGTAGCTGTAGATGTCGAGTATCAGGCCGTTGACAACCAGCCCACGGAAGCATCCAATTAGGCCCGCTTTCACCGACAGCTTTTTTAAGAGATCACTAAAAGGGAGTAACTTAGATGTGAGTTGGATTGGAGCTTACAGCTTCCGTACATTTTTAGGAAATTAATTACTAGTGTAATTAAGTAAACTAAAACTAAAGTACTCTATTTTAATTATAAGAAATTTTCTCCGTTTATAGGCTTATCTTTAAGAAATACATGGCTAGCATAAGAAGCTTTTACGTACATCATTAAGAGCCTAAATTCACTTCACTTCAATAAGAAATTCTAATATGAAACTAGATTAAATTGAGATGAAACTTTTATTTAATTTAAACATGGTTGACAGGTCAATCTGCGGAGGAGGAAGAAGTCACGGGAGTTTATTAAAAGACTGCCCGGAGGGGATAAAAATATGCAGGCGAGAGAGCGGCACAGAACAGCGGACAGGAATGGTGGAAATTTATTAAAAAACACAAGGTGAACACAACTTGTGTTAAATACTAACGGCAGACCGAGTGACTAACTGACTGATGTCTACTAAAAAGGGCACAGAAACGCATTCATACATACATACATGTTCACATGCATCCGAATATCGCACGTCACACAGAGACACTTCTGTGCCCTTAAAGAGGAAATCCTATTACGGATGTGAACATGAAAAGTGCGAAGCTATTAAAAATTTATTTAATGCCCTCACAAGCAATTAGTTGCTTTTACGCCCGACACAAATGCAACCATACACGCACCCATACACACGCACACCCGTTTATACATATGCGTATATGTATGTGTGTGTATATGGACACGTATTACTATCCACCGATACGCGGCACTATTTTTCGGCGTTCACGTTGTTAAAATTCCTGCGACTGCTTGCGTGCTTGTTAGCTTTTCCGCTGCTTTTCTCTCTATTTTGGATTCCTGATATCCTTCTCGCACCCTTTGAATTCTACCCCTACGCCATATCATGTGGTAAATATTCTGTTAAGTGAAACGACACAGAGCAATAAAAACAATAGCAACAACAACAACAATAACAAGAGCTCCAAACCTAAATTAGATGCTCGTCATATTTGAATATTTTTGAGTACCAACGGAAAAAGGATATCCTGTAGTGCAATCGTATCCGCTGTTGAAAATTATATTTCAACGCTTTTCATTCACTGCCATGCCAGATTATATCGAATAACAGCAACAGCAACAGCAACAGCAACAGCAACAGCAACAACAACAGCAACAACAACAGCAACAAAAACAGACACAATAACGAGGCCAACAACAGCATTCAAAATTGTCTATCGTTTATTATTTCTGTTGTATTCCACACGATTGAATTAATTACATCGAGCACAGCTGTTTACATGACTATTTTGCAATCGAACCGGAAATATTCGCTGGACAGGAAATATTGTATAACAGGAAAAAAAGAGTCGAATTATTTTCGAAATGAAATGAAACGAAATCACAAAAAAGATTCACTTCTCATAGTGCAGTATAATTCTTCAGCGGTTAAGCAAATTTTCTTTAAATTTAACACTATTCGTAATTTTTTATTGACGAATTTATTTTAACTCTGCGGTTTTTTCTGTGTACGTTCTGATAACGGTTTCGAGTGTGTGTAGATGTTGAATTTCAATTCATTTCTTGTTTTCCCGAATCGATTAACGTTGGTTTTTGGTGAAAATTTTGCGAAAATTATTTGGCTTACATATTTTTTTATCATGAGAATATGATTGCATTGTTTACCGAATTGTACGAAACCATGATTAAACCGTTCAACATGTTGTGTACTTGTAGTTGTTGTTGTGGAGTTTTTTGAACTTCTAATTTGTTTTTCGGCCTGCGAGTGACTTTACTCATCTATTCATCTATTGTGAACTCATGTATTTCGGCTTTAATACGGAACGAGTATAATAATGTTGTGTTTATTTTACTCAAAGTATGCTATCGAATCCTATCGAATCCTGTAGGTCAGTCATCCTGTAAGGATGATGTCAATCAGTCGTAATTCAATTACTCCTTCTGCCCTGCCAGTGTTTCTGGTCTCAGTCTTTGGTCTGCTCTGTCAGTGGGTCGAGCCTGTCAGTCCGTCCGTCATACAGTCTGCATGAGTGATATTAATTATTCGTTTTCACCTTTCACTTGTAGAATAATCGATTTTCAACGAATTCAATATATATTTCACAGGATTAATATATTACATATGTATATGTATGTATGTAAATACGAGTATATGCTCCAATATACCCAATGCATTATACATGCATTTTAACCCTATGTATTTCATAAACACATGTACAAATTTATGTAATCTCGTGATGAAGTGATGAAGCGACTGAAGTACTCATGGCTCAGCAGAAAAGCATTTGAAGCGTTTTAAATCGACTTGAAAAGCCAACATAAAAGCTTCAATTAATCAATCCACTGCGTGGCAGGTTTATAAAGAGCAACCATTTTTCGGCTTCGCAATATTCAATAAATAAAAGTCGCTCGCTTAACCAGTGACGCACTTAAAAATTAATCACATTAATTACGCGAGTGTTTTACGATAATTACGCCTTAGGTAACCGGCGGCGTCCGGTGCTCACAGAGCATTTTCCGGCATGAATCGTTTTAAACGAGCTATAAATTTAATATGGTTAAATTATTGGCAGCTTATCAGCGGAGGAATTATGTATGTATGTGCAAATGGGCAGGTTGTATAATGTACTATAATAGATAGAGTCTTATTCTTTTCGCCACCGGTACCAGGTACTTACGCCGTGGCTCCACCGATGTACATGCTGCCCTCGAATGGCCCGAACTCCTCCTCCGGCAGTAGATCCACCATCTGGTAGTCGGTGTTAATCATAAAGCGCACATGATACTCATTGTAGTCGATCCAGATTTTATGCCACTCGCCGCCATTTAATTTGCGATGCGAGTTAATCACCAGCTCACGAGTGGTGCCAGTGCTCAGTGTAAAGTTGAATGTCAGCTGAAAGTCGCCGGTTAGGGCGACCATGAAGGATGGATAGTAGGGGCGGATGGGCGGCTGGAAGAGCAGGATGGCCTTTTCGCCGGTGGTGCGGAAGGAGAAGGCGATGTCACCCTTGCGCCAGCCGGGAACCTCGATATACGATTGCGAGGTCGTAAAAGTGACGACATACTTTTGAGTGTCTGCAGAAAGGATGTAAAATATGTATATTGTTTTGGTTGCTGTTGTATAAATTATAGTCTGCAAAAACCAAAAACCAACTACAGCAGCTAGACTTCCAGAAACAGGAAGTGGACAAAAGCCATAACTTTTGGTTTAATGGTTTTTCATGTTTTCTAACGATTTCCCGCTGAAAATGAAGTTCTTTTGGATTCGCAATATAATTTAGCTGGCTTCAATTCATTTTTGGTTTTAAGCTCTTTTATATGAATGCATTAAAACGGTCTTTGAAACCCACACTCGCAGGAACTGAGTAGCAAACTCACTTGTTTCGACACACTCCAGAGGCCCCAGCGTTATGCGACCCTGCGCCTCTTCATCCAGATCCTTTTGCTGCAGGAAGAACATGTTCGTGATGCCCAAACTGGGCGGTTCGGAGTAGTATCCTTCATCTGAGTACCATTTGTTCTCATTCACATCGCAGTTGCATGATTGATTGGGGTCCACACAGGTTTTGTTGACAGAACAGGGACAGGCGCCACTAAAAAAGGGCCGAAGTAAAAATAGTTTAGAAAAAAACCCAAACAAGTGCGGAAAAATACATAAAAAATAGATAAAAATGTGTTAGTAGTAAACAAGTAAAAAAGCAAAAAAAAATCCATATGCTGGTGTGTTAAATCATTCTCACGGGTTTCGTTTTTTATTGCGAAATTTTTAAACGGTTTCCATGCAGAGAGAGCCAGCAAAATATACGGATTCAAGTACATGGAAAACGCGCAAAAAGTGATTGAAGTGGTGTTGCATGTTCTAAACTCTTGAATGAACGAGTAACCAATTGAACTTGTCATCTGTCTCAATGGGTCTGAGTGAGGATGGATGCATTCTCTGGCAGTGAAATGAAAACCATTTGCTAGGACTTGAATTCGATTTGCCTCAAATGCAGGTAAGTATGTCTGTCTGCATGTGCTCTTGTACGGTGCAGAGAGTGATTCCATTTTAAAAGAAGGACAGGAACTAATTTCGAAAGGCATTATTTAAAAAAAACCATCATTACAAAAAAACCATCTCTGAGTGCATGCTAACTATATCGAAAGATAAGTAAACTAAGAAATAGTTGGAAGTGGTGATTGCAAATACTATATAAGGTTCCGAAAGTAACCACCTCTAGGACATCCATTCTGGAGCCATTCGCAAAAACGATGTCCAACTATTGACTAATAATAATTATTTAGGAGCTGTAAGTGGAAAATAGGAGATTCCAAAACTAATTCTAGAATCACTGCTGAGACAAGCTCGCTTGGACCACTTCAAGTACATAACAATACCCAATTTAGCACTCATATTATTTACGTAGTTTCTAGTTCACAAGTTGTACTTTATTTTTTCGTCAGGTGTAAATCGTGGCTTCACACATACATACGTAAATACCGACTGTACTCGTCTGAGTCGAGGCTGCTCACAAGGATGCTGAGAGGATATAATTTCGTGTAAAATGGATGACTGAATGGGAAATTAGACAAGTGAAGGATCGCTTCATCATAGAAAGGTTGCTTGGCCCTTCTTCACCCACCCCCCCCCCCCCCCCACCTTTTCTGTCTTTAATCTTCCATCCCATTTGGTTGTCTCTACTAAAGCGTTTGAACTTTTATATACTTATTTGTATTTTATTAGAGATCTGAAAAATACACGCTTCAGGTGAAAATTATGTGTTCTCATGGTTTTTCGTATATTTCTTAACTATTTCTGAATATATTTTTATATTATTACGTAGCTGTAAATGTATAAAAGTCTAGTTATATATCTTTTCTATAACATTGAGAAGTAAATACCATTTTTTGTCGTTTCTGGGATTATTTCTCTGCATGTTGCTATTTTAGACTTAAACTATTACAAAATCTCCCAAATTCGAATAGAATTTAAGTACTGCTTCGTCGAAATTAAGTTCGCTCAACTGTAAGTTTATAATTATTTACTACTGTTTATGTTTCTGTAACTGAGAATTTATGTTTCAAATTTAATCGTGTGAAATTTCACAGCAATCTGATCGTTTTCATCCTCGTGTATAAAGAGGAAACAGACGTTAAATCAGAATTACCGTGGTATACGTTGCCCATAAGATAAATTCTCCTTTCCGTTATTTAATTACGGAAATGTCAAGTTGTGACAAGAAGTGTCACAAGTTGTATTACTCACCCGAATACCTTATCCATCTCTCTCTCTCTCTCTCTCTCTCTCTCTCTCTCTCTCTCTCTGTCTGTCTGTCTTTCTAACTCTCTCTTCGTGTTTTTCATTCGTGTATCAAATCTTAGAAGGTGCCAAGATATGACACGTTCTTGAATTTCTACCCCTCCCACCGAATGCCGCACTCACCGTTTGACGCTGCCCAAGAAATCCACGGTCAGATTCTTCGCCGATGACGTGAACCACGTGGCCGAGTGCAACTCCAGCTGTGCTTTGTAGCAATCGTATTTAATGTACTGTGTGCAGTACAGCGAATGCGATATCAGCTCCTGCAGCATGTCCGGCGAGAACTCGCGATACCGGATGCTGAAGCTGAAATCGCTGTCACGTGCCGAGCGCACATCCACCTGGCTGGGCAGATTGTGCTCCACAATCGTCTTGGTGGCATTTTCGAGGCTCTGGAAGTCGCATTTGACGTGTGCCGGTGGGAACACGCCGTTGCCATCGATGTCGATCAGGTAAACGTCCGACTTGGTGTAGCCGAGCAGAGCCAGCTCCTCGCACGTCTTGCGGTATTTGGTGAAGTGGCAGTTTTTGCCAATGTAGCCGGTGTGCTTGCAGTCGCAGGTGACGCGGTCGTCCTTCACGAAGCACTTGCCGCCGTGCTCGCATGTGTTCGGCCGTTTGCACGGATCGATGTAGTTGCAGTTGTCCAGCGCCACCTCGCCGACGACGCGCTCCGTCTTCACCACATGCCTGGGCTCGATGAGGTGGCCATTGATTTCGATGTCGCGTATGCAGCCGACCAGGCCGGCGGCGGCTGACTTCAGGCTGCTGCCGATTATCAGCTTGTCTCCGATGTTGAAGGTGAGTCCAAACATTTGGCTCAACGTGTGGCGATAGTCGACGGTGAACTTGATTTCGCCCGCCTTGTAGTCCAGTTCGACGGAGTGCCACGAGGTGGCGCGGTTTATTCGGATGACGGTTGAATGAGTGACGTTGTTGGCCATGTCGGGCACCAAATCGAAGCTCAGTTTATCGGATGTGAGACGAATCTAACCATTATTCACAGCGATGTGGTGTTTTTGTATGCGATTCCAGTTGTTTGAATTTTGAATTTGTATATTCAATTAAATTGCGCGATGACAAAAAATCGATTGAAGAAACAGCAGAACATGAAAGTAAAGATGAATATTTGGATAGAATCAATCAGAATCATTGGTATTTAGTTTTGAGAATATTATTATACATTATAATTGCTTATAGTATATTGAAAATAGAAAAATCAAAGCCTAAATTAATAATTTAGTGGAACTTTAAATGTAAAACTTTGGTCAAGTTTTTCTCATTGAACAACTATCGAGAGAATGTTTTTTACTTTGATACTTTTTTCTCTTCTTTAAACTTATAATCTTAGAACTTTAGCACTTTTCCAACTGAACTCAACTTTATGGAGGGATAAAGAATGATTGAATCACTGATTCATCATCATCATCACCATCATTATTATCGTAATAGCTTTATAATCTTTCCGATCATCCATTTTGGTTCTACGAAATTCAGTAAAGAAGCTTCTTCTCTTCTTTCGCAAACATAAAATCACAATTAAATTAAAAATCGAAAATAAACTTTCTACTCTGCCAACTGGAATGATGCTTCAGTGTCGAATGGTATCGTCATCATTATCACAGTCATCAATATCATCATTAGCAACTCTTAAAGTCTGCATTTATAATGACTGAGATGGACGATGATGACGTCGGATGCAGTTTATTTGCTCCAACTCAAAGCTAACTTATTTTAGTGATAGTTTTAACTTCTTCTCGCTCCTCGCTTCTGATTTCATGTCATTCGAGAGCTATCGTTATGACTACTTAACAGCAATTATCAGTGATTTTATCTGATCAAAGATTGAGGCATGCAACCGACAAAGCTACGCCACTGATTTATGTCTCTGTGATAATCAACATGTCTTTGGAAGGATTTGCAATTGTGAAGAACATAGAATTTCTGTTTGAAGTTTATTTCGGTTTATCTCAGAATTATTATAATTATAGTTATTGTATGATGCCGAATTTAAATATTCTCTGCTTTTAGACAAAGACAAAGACGTTCAAAGACATAATTGGATTATTTCAGAAGAGATCATTTAAATTTGGAATGGGTTGATATACATGTCCTGATATACCTTTTGTATTTACTAGTCATTGCTTTTTCTTAAAATTTCTCAGATGTTCTCATCTCCATCGTGGATTTTTTCGTTACATAAAAGTAGAGCAATCGTAGAATGAATACAAGCGCACTCTTTGGACCCACAACTGTACGGAAGTACGAACTGATTTAACCCAGAGTGGGGTAGCTAAACCAACTAACTAACGAACCCAATGAAGTGTAAAATGCGTCGCCATCTCGTCATTTCTGTATCGCTTGCAGTACTGATCTTGTCAGCTTGAGTTTCGCGTGATTTATCGAGTGCAATACCAGTCAGAAGCGGTGACTTTATTAAATCCGAATGGATGGCAACAAAGTGTTTCACATATCGAGATCGGGTGTCGACCGAGCCGCATCAATTGAAGGTATTTATATAGAAACATAAGAAAACGTAATCCTAGACAAAACATTGGTTAACCTTAAACTTGTTGATACAACTAACTAAGTCGAGGTCAGACCTTTCCGAAAAGTTCAAATCATATGGTTGAATAATCTACTGAGTTATTGGATATATTTTACATAATCAATGCTGTTGTTGTTCATGTGGTTATCATAGATACATTTGTGCTCATTAATTTGTGAGTCTGTTCTTCTCTTCACCAACTTTAAATTGATGATCGAATTGATTGAATTTAAATGGCCTAAATTCTGGAATTCTGTACTGCTGTAGATGCAGAAGTTATGAAAGAAGATGCATCATTGCTATGTAGATACAGTGATGGTTATGGACCATAAAGTTACTTTATGTCATTAAACATTGCATCCCATAGCAACAATAATGAGAGCAACAACAATTACATTGTATTTGAATCGATACTTGATTAAAGCACCCGATGCTTTCGTATCCTCGATGGCTTTCTTCTTTGTGGATATTTATAATGGATTATGAACCTGTATCTGGCAAGTAGTTAAGGTAAATTTAATTGAAATTGAATTTTACTCTGCAGTTGAAGAGTTTAGTAGTAAATAATTAAATGAAATACTGAAATTTATTCTGAATTATTTTCAAATTCAAATTCATCATTACTAACTAATTTAAACTCGTTGTCTTGTAGTATCAATCTTTGATTATTGCCACTTGATTAAGTCATCAGTTAGTAGCTCTGAACTCCGCTTTCATTCCTCCCGCTTGCATGCGGCTGCCACTCGAATGACGCTGCATAAATTATGTGTTAATAAAAGTTTCCAATAAAAGTGGAATCGTCGCTGACTCCTGGATTTATTCGAGTCATCATCATTTCCATTTTTGCCAGCATCAGACCGTCTCACAGACCGGCACAGCACTCAGTCATTCACTCATTCATTCACTGCACGGACTCAACATCCGTCGACAAGATAGCAAAGTGCAAATATGTACTTCTGAACTATAGAAATAATTTTGCGAACGGCATGAATTACAATCAGGAGCAAATGCAAGACGAGATGCACTGGAAATCAGATGCTTGCGGAGCAGAAGATCTAGAGCAGGAGTCACTGAAGTGACAGCTGCAATATTTATGCCAAACAGTGGCTGGATGCTGGTCCACCCGCAACCAATAACTTACCTCCCAGAAACCATTTCCGGCTGTTGTCGTAACATCGCTGTAAGCCAGAACTGCTGCTGTGCGACTGCTGCGGAAATCGAATTTGATATTAAATTCCTCGGCGTGATTTATCGGCCACCAAATGTGCGATGTCGCAAAAGGATACGTTATTGGAATGACATGAACTTCGTTCTCCAGGAATTCGGCCTCCAGCACACCTACGAGCGAGACATGAAAAGGGGTTAAATATAGGCAAAAATTTAGCAAACAGCGAAGATGTGACCCTTTATTAATGGTATGGCAAATTATTGGTACAACTATGGTCTATTAATCTAATTCCGTTGTAATCATTCGAGAATACTAGTGATGGTGTGTATTGATCTAAGACAATGAAAACCTTACATCGAAATTAAAAGTTGCGCATACGCTGCGGTGAACCAGAAATAGTTTTAAAGAAACTCTTACTACTATTCCTTATACTCTTACTTATACTTAAAAATCATGTTAAAATAAAACAACATAACAATTAAAATACATCATTAACATCCTTAATAGAAGCATCATTTACCAACAACTACGAATTCTTGCAGTTCTAATTAAGATCGTAGTTCGACAAGATTATTTAATGGGTAAACTGTATACTTTATTTAGGGTATACGACTATCTGAAATGTTAGTGCATGGTTCCTGTATATATTTATATACTCAATGTTCTACATAGTTTTATGGATTATATATCCCTTACTTTGCTTTTATAATATTTTTTATATTTAATATCATAAAGCATCTCATAGTGCAATCCTTGTGTGATGTAATTTTATTGGATTTTACTGTAGCTAATTGCATTTATAAGTAGGTCACTCGACCTTAATACGAACCAATCATTGCCTTAATATGTCAATCACTGAGTCAATATGCTTTAATTTTCGCTGCATTCGATTGGCTTTAAATATTAATGATGTTTACGAAGGATAACCGAAGCTGCGACTTGATTCACACTCACCATGATAGTGAACTTTCGGATTGCCGCGCTGCAACTCATAGAGTATGGACACATCGTTGTAGTAAACGTACTTGAGGCTGCCCACGAAATTATTGTGCGATGCCAGTCCTTTCTTCTTGTGCAGATCGGGGCCGCCGCCGAAATATATTTCCGGATCGAATAGCAGATTTGAGCTGACGGTGGATGGTATTTCGAGGACTTTCATCTGCTGGTCGAGAATGATTTTGATGCTGTGCTGTTCGTGATGAATGGTCAAATTGTGCCAATAACTGCGGGTCAGCTCGTCGGTGAGGGTGGTCGCCATGACGTTATCGCCGAAATCCATTTCCACATAAACTGATTGATTCTTAATTGAGGCCGCGATGTACTGATGCTTGAGTGACTCGCCGCTGGCATAGAATAGCGCCGAGTCATCGAACTGCGTGCGAAACATGAGACTGATGCGCGTCGTCGACGAATGGACTCGATCCTTCCAGTCGTAGATGCGATAGGACACGTAGCTGGCACCACGCATCGTCATGATGGTGGCGGCTGGAAAGGTGAAACAATCGAAATAATTAATAGCATCAAGAGTGAGAATTATGCACTACAACTGAGAGTAACTCGAATGGAATTGATTTGGTGGGCTTTTAAATGCTTTGCGATACACATATCATAAGTTTTACTTTTGAGCCAGACCAAATCCTATCTATAATGTGATCGAGACAGGCTATTGGAGAAATTCGAGGCGGGCATGTGATCTACACCAGAATAAGTGAAAAACTTCTGACTTCTAAATGGGTTTAAAAACGATTTTCACATTAAAAAAACGTTCATTTTATTGGAAATATGAAAGGAGGAAATATAAAGGAATATCATTATAATAAGAGCATTAAATTGCCATTTTTTGCGCTTATTTTAAACTCTCTATTCAAATAATAACAAATGCCTCGAAGGATACTCGTTCGTGTGTCATAAATTCGCGTTGGGTCAGTGAGTGTTTGCTCTGTATCAAGTCTGACAATGATGCACAGACACGCAAAAGCAATTCAAGCCGCTTCAACAACAAGAATTAAGTGTTGATTGTTCAGAGATCAAGGATGTTGTGGCAGTGTTGCCGCGGCAAAGTGTACATAATGCGATTAAAAGCGATAAAAACCGATGATTCTCACAAAAAGATAACAACAATTTCGTCTTTCGATTGTGGTCATAAGCTGAGTTTATTCTCTGGGAACACAGCCAGAAACGCGCTGTTTTTACACGCGAACACGTTTGTGCATATCTATCAGAATATCTGTTTTAAGTGCTTATTATTGTTGACAGAAGATGTCTCTGATTCGCCGATTAGGTTTCTTCATTATTGTAAATGAACGCAGAATGTCCCAGCTCTCTATTAGACTAGAATTGGATCGATGTTAGTTTATTAAATTACCACAGAGCAGTTCAATTAAATTGTATATCCTGATTTTGTTGCTTTTCTTTCTTCCCGTCGACTGCAAATTGATCAGGAATCAAACCTAAACACCCACCAAGAAAAAAAACATATAAGCTGCTCTAGTTTTAAGTTTTCCATGATATCGACGATTTAACGCGGATGAAAAAGAGCCCAACCACGATGACGTGCTTCATTATGATGTCCTACGATAGTTGCACCAACTTATTGTACCCATTTCCGGTTAATTGTTGTGCTTTCGCCATCCGCAGCGACACTCTGATCAGCTGGTGTTGCTTTAGTGTTGCTTGGTTGCCTCAATGTTTGTTGTTGTTGCCGATACCATGCCACGCCATGTCATTATCAGCGACAACAACCCAGCATGTTCGCTGAAATGTTGTCACGTTAACCTTTCTGGCAACGCGGTCGCATTGCCAAATGCATGGCCACCGAGTCACAAAAATGGTAGCAACCTTTACGTTTTGACGCATGTCAACGTAACGAATAAAATGGCGAATCGCTGATTAAACTACATCAGTTGCCGTGTATTTATGCGTATTTCGTGTGAATCTGCGTGTGAGTGTGTATCGAGCGACAAGTGTGTATGCGTGTATTGTGTAGTGTATGGTTTGTGTGTGTGTGGGTGTGGGCGCGCTTAGTTGGTGGCTTTGAATGCCACAATAAATTAAGCTACCGTTCGAGTGCGACTGAGTGTTTCAAGGCATTTCGGCAGACGGAACAATAACAACAACAAACAGTCAAATGTTTGTAGTGCGTGGGTTGAAAGTGTCCATGTTATCTGTATGTGTGTGTGCGTTGATTAGTTTGAGCAGTGAGTGTGTGAATGTGAGTGTAATGAGTGTGCGTGAGTGCGCTTTTGGTTTTATCGGTACGTCTGCAAGCTTGATATGTTCTGCAGCCGGTTTCAAAGCAGCACAGCATTTTGACATAATTCCAAATGAAATGCCGTCGAATTGCAAATTCGTCCCTGTCGGCGATGCTATTTTAATGCGTTTGTACTCGTGTGGTGCGGGGACACACACACACACACACACACACACACACACATACAAACACAGATCATACACACATACATAACATGTCCCAGTGTTCGTGTACCCGACTACCACATTCATGTCGGTGCTTCTATGGGCTTCTGTGCTTGTGTGAGTACTCAATGAATAATTGTGAACTGTCAAATTTAGTAAGTGACAGTTCGAAGTTCAGTTATACTGCGGATGTCACATTGATTGCTATAAAAATTCGGTACTTTTTGTCGTTCCGTAAAATACACGGACAGTGGAGCAACAACAGAAACAGAAGCAATAGCAAGCAACGAAAAGCCATTAAAATTTTCTAATTTCGAAGGATTGTCAGCCAGATTTGTGAGTTTCCCCCTCCCCCTTCCTTTTAAATTACTCCTGGCAGCCTTTGAAGAAGGATGAAATCAATTGTGTACTAAAGCTTTATAAGAATGCTGTAAATAAACATAATGAATTAAAACCAGAAAGAGTGTTAACTTCGGGCTGGCCGAAGTTCATATACCCTACACACGTTTACTTAAAAATTAGGCGTGGCACTGTTCTAATATTTTTCCTTCTTAACCTCAAATAGCCTGTGATGACAGAGAATATTCGTGCCAAATTTAATGAAAATAAATCTATTCGTTCTCCTGTAATCGAGTTTTATTTAATTAGTGGGCGGAACACGCCCATTTTCTGTAGTCTGGTTTGTTCAGAGGCAGTGGACTTCTGGACAAAATTTCAACCCCAAATTCGTTCTAGAAGCTGAGAAATTGAGCTATAAGCATGGATGAATTTAAATTCACTATAAAAAGTAGGCGTGGTAATGGTCCGATTTTGCCCATTTGCAATAGCGATGAGTTTCTAATGATAGACAATATTCGTGCCAAGTTTGATGAAGATATCTCTATTCGTTCTCTTGTAATCGTGATTTCCACAGACAGACAGACAGACAGACAGACAGACAGACAGACAGACAGACGGACGGACATGGCTAAATCGACTCAGGAGGTGACGCTGATCAAGAATATATATACTTTTCTATACCTGTCACGCCTCCTTTAATGCGTTACACACGGAAGCAGTAAGTGAATATACCCTCATCACTTCGTGTGTAGGGTATAAAAATAGCTTAGAAATAAAATGGCAAGAATTTTTTTCCGATTCCCTGAAAGAAATTAATTACATGCTAGAAATTAATAGCGTGTGATAAATTTTAAAGCTCAAGCAATTTTCTGTTGGCCTTTTCGCCTCTTCGTCGCTCGCTTCTTTCACGTTTCATAGCAAGAAAGTTTTTAAAGTTTTTTAATATAATTAAATACTTTCATTTGCTTAACGAAAACTTGTACATGTGCATGTGTTGTGGGAAATACGAGTACACTTACTATAAATGTCACAATGTTCGCCCTCGTAGTGGGTGCCGAAGCAGTCGCACGAGATGTCGTGGTAGTGATTAACGCAGCGGGAGCCCACAAAACAGAGATTGTGTCGGGAGTGGCATTTATTGAGGCAGCCCTCGTTGACGTTCTCGTGCTTGGTGGCCACCAGCGGCGTGATGGGCAGCAGATCGGAGGCCGCCTTCCCCGAGCTGAGGACGACGTTGCGAATGCAACCGACAAACGATTCGATGATGTACTTCACGCCGTGCAGCTTCTCCTCCGAGGAGAGTCCTTTTATTGTGGTGGGTATTTGTTGTTGTTGTTGTTGTTGTTGTTGTTGTTCGTACCACCATCCAGATGTGGGTGTTTCATTCAATGGATGCATTTTGCAATTCATTGCATGTCGTGTTTATATTTTTTCCCATTTTATTTTTTTGTTGTAATTAAGTTACAGATTTTTATTGTACAATTTAGCGCCATGTTGTTGTTGTTGTTGTTGTTGTTGTTGTTGGACAACAACAGGCGTTGCCATGTTGCAGAAATGAAGATTAATTAACATGTAAAAGAAAATTAAAAAAATAAATAAAAAACATTATTCGTATTCAGTTTTTTTAATAATATTTATGTGGAATGTGTTTATGTTGTAGTTAAAAGAAAAACATACTGGAAAAGGGGTCAAACTATAATTGTTAGTATTCTTTGCCCATAAAGTAAATTAATTTCATTACTTTTATTTAAATAACTGAGGAAAAATGTAACACATCGTGAGTTACCCTAAATATATGTTGTTTTTTTTTCAACTTTTGGTTTATTTATTATATAACACTTTATACTAATTATATTGTCATTATTTTATTCTACGCTTTCGAAACAGAATTCAGCGCCCACTTACCACCCACGAGTACCACAGACGGCAGATTCGTTGATACACCGTAGTTGGTGTCGTGATTCAGACCCTTCAAATAGACTTCCTCTTGACTACTATCAACTCTGGCAATCAGCCTGGCGCCATGCACATCGATGCGTACCTGCGGGGGTTTTTTTGGAAAAGAGTTGAATTATTTAAGCATTTATAAATAAAAGCCGAAGAGGGACCATGAACTCGTCGCTTCTTACTTGCAAAACTTAATTAACCGACTTTTAGTTAAGTTTTAATCGTATTAAAGTTTTTAGTTACCGTATTTTCTGAATATTTTTCCTAACTATTTATAATATTATCAAAAATATAAGATAATGAAACAATGTATTTTAGACATTTCAATTCAAATTCAAGTAACTTTGAAATTCGAAAAATGTAATCTTTAAAAGTTAAACAGCAGTCCATTTCTTAAAGTTTTCTCTTCCATGCTAGAAAGGACTCCACTGAAAAGCATTCATTTGTTCGAATGCATTAAGAATGGTTTCTGAAAATCAGTTCATTAAAATCGATGTGTTTCTGTTGGATCTGTGGATCTGGTAACAAATTAGAACACAAAAACAGACGTTCATGGAAAGACTAATACAAATGCAATTCGATGACGATGAGAACGAACGATGCATTCAGAGAACGGTGAATTTCAGAGCGAAAGGAAAAGAACACGCCAGGAAAAACAAAAGTACACTTTAAACGGTTTTCGTGATTAGAGAGAAATGGTGATTCGTGTGTGAAATAGCATTACAGACTACTAGATAACTACTGAGAGCAAGAGGCAAGGAGAGAAAGAGAAAGAGAGAGGGAGAGAGAGAAAAGTAAAAACTAACGTATAGCGGAAGTGAATGGAAGATAGATAGAACATCAATAGCTCGTTATTGATGATGATGATGACAGCCGTGTAGACTGTTTGCTGTGTTTGTTGGTGGCAATTTTCGGTAGCTCAGTCCGTAGCATTTCGATTCCAGCTCTTAATGGATACAGACACGATATAGATTGTTATAAATCACACTGGAGTTCGGACGAGTCTTTGTAATGGCAAAGTAATGATCTCTACTAGTAAAGGCCGAAGTGAAAAACGAAAGCGGATTACATTTTTCGGTTTTTGTGAAGAGCGACACAGAATTTAAAATGAACGTCGCTTGTGCGGTCATCGAAACCGAATGCTCAGCTACACCACACCGAGGACCAGGTTCATTAGTTCGGCACGTAAGAAGTGCGGCCGCTGCCCTTCGACACTACTCACCATGACGCTGTGCCACTCATCGCGGTTCAGTCCCTCGCCCACAGTGACACTCGTCGCATGCTTGCCGAACACATGGACCACCTTCAGCTGGCCCTTCTCCACAATCACATACAGCGCGTAAGGGTCCAGATTAATGCGATCCGGATTCTTGACGTTGTGGTAGACGAGCAGTCCGTGCGGCAGACGGGTGCGAAACTGGAATGAGATCTCGCGGCAAAGTCTGGAAATCATACAAACAAACAGAGTGAAATGATGAACGAGTACAGCGTCGCGTAAACAGACAATCGTAACTAATAACACTCCTCCATATGAGCAACTATAGAGTCCTCTGCACATTCTTCATTCTTTTAACTTTAGACAAACACTGAATGACTTTGAACAACTCTAAGATTTCTCATTTGCTGTACGTACGATGGCATTCCCTTGCCAGCAAATCGGACAAAACTTCTGCTTAAATGATGACTTCTTTCATTAATAAATTCAATGGATAATAATAATAATAATAAATAAGTGAGGACAGAGTCATCGCAGGAAATCTGAGGGACCTTTTAATCTCTTTAATCTTAACAATTGGCGTAATATTTCGCCACCAATAAATTTCTCTTTCAATGAAATTCAATAACTTTACGCATATAAATTTACGAGAGACCATTTTGCCCCGAATTGAATCATGCTTCGACCGATGCCCTTGAGGGAGTCCGATCCGTATTCAGTTAATGTTGAAAAATGTGCCCACCGAAGAATGTTCTTTTGTTATGGTTCCCACCATTGTTTCCCCATACCTTCCCCGCCATGCATTCCCCGTACTAACCTACGGAACCAGCGACATTATTTACCTTAATTGAAAAGTCTGGATGATTTCGCCGTCCATTTGTATGAAGGTATTATTTTTGGCAAACACGAATGTTTTCTCCTGCCCCGTCTCGGCAAATGTCAACTCCGGACCGCGCTGCTCAAATGGCACCGGGCTCGTTTCGGCGTCGCCCCGATACGGCGGCACAATGGTGAAGGCCAACTGTGGAGCCAGAGATGGGCTCACGGCGGTGGTGATGGGCTCCTTGGTGGTGGTTTGCAGGAACGGCGGCAAAGTGTCTGGAAGGGATTAAAAGGAAGAACACGCTTTAGAGTCGGAGAGACACAGATGGCGAGCCTCAGCGCGATGGCATTTGCAGGAATCTGTCGGAATGCCACCGACGCACACTCACGTGGCGCGCCCACACAGTGGAAGAGACACTCCGCCTCCGTGTTGAAGCGGTTCTGTGCGTTGCCCTCGCAGCCGCCCCAGATGAAGGTGGCGCATTCGTTGGAGGTGGGCTCGTAGCGCCACTTGTAGTGGTACTGCTTGCAGGGACCGGGGTCAGCGGGGCCGGTGCACTTGTCGTATACTTTTTCTTTGATTGCTGCGGCCATGCTGCTGCCGGAGCTGCCGCCAGCGCCGCCGCTGCTGCTGCTGCTGCTGTTGTTGTTCTTGTTGCCGCTAGCCATGAGGCCAGAGTTGCCAAGTTCGCTGCCACTAATGAGTTCAATGTGTGCGTTATTGCTTTTGGCATTATTGTTGGTGCCACTGGAGCTGCCGCTGTTGCCATTGTTATTCGTGCTGCCATTGCTATTGTTGTTGTTGTTGTTGGCATTGCCATTGCCATTGCCATTGCTATTGTTGTTGTTGTTGTTGTTGTTGTTGTTGACGACGATGCCACTACTGCCGAGATCAGTAGCGCCACCAACGCCGCCCCCGCCAGCACTCATCAACATCGAGTTGGTTCTCGGAGGCACCGCTTCGATGCGCCGCATGCAGGCGCAGAGCAGGAGCAACAGATGAAGCAGCATCCGGACGCCTTTGGATTTCATGGTTGGACGTGTCCTGTGTGTCACCATGTCTCAGCGCAGACGTGGGTGTGTGCGTGCGTATGCTCTGGAAATAAAATTAAATTTCATTATAACATCGCAGTAGCACAACTAAACAACAGCGGACTTCAAAATTTAATTAAAACATCCAGAACGAATGAGCGCAGCGCCAAGTGGAGTGGACGAATGGACCAGACCGAATGCATTCGGCCCGATATCCCTCTCAAACACGGAGTTTCAACTCGAAGCGACCATAATTTTGCAGCTGCACAGAAATCTAACAGCTCACTATTCTTGCAAGACTCCGACAGACTCGGAATGTGATTTTTATTTTGGATGAAAAATGGACTTGCTTTACACCATATTTAAAAGATACGAAGACCTTATCTGGAATTCATTAAAATGAGGTCATTCATAAAGAGAATCTCAGAAACTCAATAGATTGAACTGATTTAAGTTTTCACTCGCTTTTTAACTGATAATACGTAATCCATTGTGGGGAAGGATTTGAATCTTAAGTTATTACAATTCGGGCAACTGTCTGCCACTGTTTGTAAGCATGAATAAGCATGAGCTTTTGCGATTACAATAATCAATACAAATCAATACAATAATCAAGCAGCACAACATAAATAATGCTTAAATGTTGACGCATGAAATTAAAATAAATGTAAATACAGGACACACACACACACAAGCGCACATATTTACACACTTACGCAACATTTACACAACTACTCTTACATGTGTAAATGTGCGTTTATTTATAAAGAGTTACTAACGAACTTTTGTAATTTCGACAGAGCCAATTTATTTTGGGCTAAAAATGGTCCGAAGTCATCGCGAAAATAGCGGGAAATGTGCAAAATATATTCATAACTCAGCACATTATCATAGGCGACAGTTTACTGTACAGAATATAATCACGCAGACAGACAGACAGCGAGCTGGCGATAAACATAAAATCAAGGCGATTCATTTTCTGATTTCTGCTGCTGCTTTGGAAACGCTGTAAATGAATGTTATTTGGTTTAATATACAATATTCATGGTGGATCTAGCGTGATTCAATTGCAGGGCACAATTTAGATTCCGAACAAAGTATGTAAATTTAAGTTGACTGTTGCGAGTACATCGTATTATTATTTTAGTATAGTTTTCAGATATTGACGTTGGAGCACTGACTTCGAAGTTCCTGCGTTATCCATAAAAATGTCTTTAAGTTCCTTCAACCTGTAATTATTCAGCGATCCTTGGAATGAATCTTCTACTACATCCTGTAATTAGTTAGCTCATGGTAATGAGAAATAGTGTAGGATTGTGAAACATGGCAGAGTCTGTGAAGAGAACTCAATTTACAAATAAGAAGGTATGAACACTGTACATATATCACTGTCGGCGTCAATACTTTGAGGCGTGTTCTTTGAGAAAACACAAGCTAAACGCAGAACAGACACATACATACACATCGACATAAGTATCAGTATCATGTACTTGTGTATGCAGGATGAGGATGTGTTCATGTCCCTGCCGATGCTCTCAAAGCTGTTTAAATTGAGTTAGAAGCTCATGGAAGCATCTGGCATGGTATCCAAGTACTGCTTCCAGGGACGTACAAGGCGATGAAATAAGAACTCTTGATCAAAACTCATCACCCGGTAAGTGCGGCGTTCAGAGATGCTCTACTTTAGAAGGTTGCGACTTAAAGCCCCCAATCGCCAACCTTAATCGACAGCGTAGAATCAGTTCCAGCAACGTACAGCAGCTCGAGTAGCTCAACAACGACGAGTAGACGAGTACAAAGAAATACATTTCCCCAGGTGCGGAGAAGAGAAACTATCCGAGCGAGACAAATATAGTATGCACGCCCTGTTTCGTATCCTGAAAGGTTGCTTAACTACAGAAACATAAAGCTACGGTGCGGTGCGGGGTATTGTGCTGCTTTCCGGAGACTCACCGGAACGTAAACTTAAACTACAATCAAGCATTACGAGCGAGTTATCAATATTCGATTACAGCCTTAAGAGGAACCAACGAAACTTGCTGAATACTAAGCCAAGCATCATGATACTCGTCTAATGACTCTGCGACGGTAATGAGCGAGTATCCGATGTCTCCAGCGACAGGCAGGCAGGATCTAACAGGACGACAGCTTGACGACTGCAGCGAAGTCATTATTTCTTTAGCACAGGTTTTAATGGTTGCCTTTAGAGAGAAATTACTTTTGGAAAGTATTACGTTTACGTCATAAAACTTTGATCACTGCGAAAGGAGGTATCGAATCAAAATCTAAATATTCAAAAATCCATGGAATTGGTCGGGTTGGGACCACATTTGATGCTCAAATCTGAGGAAACGTGTGGGGAATTCCGAGAAAGTATAATATGAATATTATCCCGAAGGTTTGAGTTTATGTAAAGATTTACAGGATTCGTCAGAACAAAGACAAAAGCAGACATTTTAACAAAAAACCTTCAAATCCTTCCGTCACAGCAATTTCAGTACCGCACAAGATAAAAAGTGTCCAATTTCCGAAATGTTTTCTCCATGTTTTAGTGCAAGAAACAAAACCATTTCTAACCAACTCATGAATGATATTAACCTGCTCTCACACTTCCTCTTTCTGTCTCTCCTCTCGCTCTCTCCCGCTTTATCCTACTCCGTCTGCATTAACACATTATTCTGCCATTTTCTAAACCTAATTTTCGCTGCTGTCTCATTTTACAGAGAGCATTTGTTCACGTGCCCCTCCCCCCGCCTTCTTTCCGGATCGCCATCAACCACCATCACTTTGGTCGCTTTTTATAAACAAAAAGTCAGAGAATTTTTTCCGACACTTTAATTTAAGTTGCATGCGTGAAATGGCAAATATAAAGTCATCTCGTCACGTTCTCGCTCGCTCACTCACTCACTTGACTACCGCCGGATGTAGTAAACTTCGTAAGTCATCACAGAGTGTGGCCAAAAATGAATTTAACCATCATCACCGCTGAGCGACATTGACTGATGATCTCAAACTGAAAGTGGTGGCAACGCTTGGCACTCGAGATGCCGTGAAATTCCCTTGCATTTGTTGATTTATGAATCAGCAACCGTAATTTAAATTGCATATTTGTAAGGATTTCAGTAAAAGATTTGGGTGCATACAGTAAATCCGCTCATTCGTTCATTTATTCATTCATTCGTTCATTTAATTACTCGTTCGTCCATTTATTGTGGTTCAACTTGCAATTCGGAGGTTCGGAAGTGGACATTTTAAGTAAAAAATCACTAAAAATAAGTCAAAGTCAAAATCAATTAAATAAGTGATGGTAAGTGAAGAAAAAAATTAAACAAGTGATGGTAAATGAAGAAAAATGAAGAAAAAAATTAAACAAGTGATGGTAAATGAAGAAAAAAAATCTCCAACTATGTTAGTGGATTTTAGTTTCGTACCACTTTTTCGTGGTTTAAACGAAAGAAAACTTTCAGTCGCTCTTAATTGAATAATCGTGTGAGAATAATCTGTAAATAAATAATACAATATACATATGTTTGTATGTATATGGCTGTGTAATTTTTAATGAAGACTGAATAAATGAATGAATAATAAACGAATGAATCGCAACCGAAATAATCAAAAACTTTATTACAATACTATCAACTGCTCAAGTGGAAAAGTACGAAACATTCAGGCACATTTTTAAGTAAAATAACCAGAAGGAGATGGCATGGCCGAAGCTGGAATGCCCTACAAGCTCCTTTAATGGACAACCTTCAGAAAAGAATGCTAACGTGCTTCAACTATCTGGCCCATGGGGGCTTCATAGGTCAGCTTGCATTGTAGTGGGCGGACCACGCCCATTATTGGTGAAAATACAGTATTTATAATACACCAACTGATCGGATTTAGTTTCAGCTCGTAGCGGTGCCATAGCAATTTTATGTAAAGAAAATTTTACCACGCCACGCCTCCTTCTGTGTGTTACAAACGGAAGGACAAACCTAATATACTGGTTCAACTTCGGCTGTAGGTAATAATAACCGCTATTTAATAACAGTTACGTCAATGAATAATGAAGTCAACCACTTTCAGCAGCAACCGTAAACCGTAGATATTCATTGAAATCTCTGGCGTCGACAATTCAGTGTAGACTTTTATACAAAAGAGCCACAAATACATACATTAGCACATGCATGCGCCGACAGCGTGTGTATGAGTTGGAGTTAACTTGAGGGTGTTTGGCATGCAGCGAAGTGTTGCATGCATGACAAACATGCAAACGAAATCAACAAGTGTCCCAAGAATCTCCATAACGCCGCACAAATACGGACGCCTAACATTCACAAGAGCTCGCTAAATCAAACAAATTGAAGCAAATCAACGGCCAGACAGAGAGACAGTCGAACAGGACAGACAGTACCGCAGTCAGCCGTCTGGGATCGCAGTTTCAGTCACCGAAGCTGCCATTGAAATGTGCCACACGAACATCAGCACATCGGCACCACCCGCTCGGCGTCCTTCGGCCCGCGGCTTCGGACGAACCGACTGACTCTGACGCCTTGATTGTCGGCTGCAATGAATACCAACTGAATTTCCTTTCTTTGGTAGCTGTTGCGCCTGATTCAATCTCAATTAATTTCAATAAGATTTAACATTTTAATAGATTCCTAAATGTCTTTGCAGCGTCGAATCCACTATAAGTGAATGCATACCGGAAGCTCTCATAACATTCACTCAAGACGCGCCACTCCGGCACACACACACACACACACCCAAGTGTATGGTACGTAGCAAGCGCAATGCAAATGCGACGAAAGGTTTGGTGAAGCTAAAGAAAGATAAAGAACATGATACGCACTTGCTTTCCATACACAAATTACTGTGTGGATTCTTTACTTGAATGGATGAACAAAACGTCTTGCTCAAAAGTCATACAACGACAGAGTTTTAATTACAAAATAATAAAGCTACAGAGTGTATCGCAGATGATTGTTTAGTTGATGTGAGTATATTTAGAGAAAGCATTATTTATTATCGATTCCTACGTAATATACAATGTTCACTAATAGATATTTTATTGAAATTTATGAACCCAAACTCTAGACTTGATCTACAACGCTTTTGTATTTTGGTACAATTAATGCCTTATAAAGTCGCCTTATTTGTGGATCCTTGTACCTTTACCTTTGATCTAAAAGCATATGTATTTCAAATCCGATGTTATAATTCGCAATGTAAACTTAAAATTTTTCTAGAGTAATTGGGGGAAAGATTAGAAAAAGCCTTAATATAACATGTACTCACTTGGCATAGAAAGATTGCAATAATTGAGTTATTTAATTAATCCAATAATCTATATATATTTGAAATAATCCCCAACAGGAGTTACTAATTGTAAGATTTTTAATTAGTAATTTGATTTATGGCAGAAAGTTAATAGTAAAAATTGTGTTAAATAAAGTATTAAGTAAAGTATAAAACTCGAGATTCCTCAAAAATGTTATAACGCGTATTTTAGTACTCATACTTTACATTTTCTTTTAGAGCTGCACAAAGATATTGATTAGTTGAAATGCGTTATTGAATTCGAAAGTAGATAGTGTAAAACCACCGTAATCACGTAAAACAGCGGTAACGTAAAGCAGCGTTGTTGCTTCAGATTGCGTAATGCTTCAGAAATATTGTTTGTAATTCTCTACAATTTAATTGCATTGTATTTCTGTTTCTGTTTATTTAGTTTATTATTTCTCTTCTATTAGTTTTTCTCTTCTATTCTAAGTTTACGGTTTGTTTGTATTTGATATTTCTCCATTGTGTTGTACTTTATATGTTCGTACATATATATTTTTGCTTTCTTTCTTTTTAATTTCTTTCTTTTTATTTTCTTTGCTTTTGTACGGTTTGTCTTCTGCTGATGTTGCTATTGCTGTTGTCATCCTTGTCTCTCCAAGGACGACGACATTTTATGCGGCACTTTATTAGAAAAGGTCACTAAAGGACATTCAACTCTTTATAATATAATAATACAACTCTTTATAATTTATAAAAATATAATATCATTTTATTTTTATTGTATTTAATTTCCATATTATAATGCTTTCGTTTTTATATTGTATGGTATTATAATTATCCTTTTTAAGGCCTGTGTATATATCTATGGGATGTGTGAGTGTGAATGCATTTCTTTAAATTATACTTTTAATGTATTGGTCTTGAACTTTTTTATATGTGTGCCGTAAGTTTGGCCTTTTCTAGCCTTCTAGCTCTTAGCTATTAACCACTAAACCGCTAAACCGTGCCGTGTGACCTCCGAGAACGAACTAAGCGACTGAATCATCGTCGATTGCTTCGGCGTTAGTCGCCGTGAATTAAGGTTAGTTAATTCTATATAGAAGTACATATGTATGTAAGTGGATGTGGCTGTGCGATAGCCGGCTAAGTGTGCGTGTGTGGGTGTGTGTGGACGATATACAACCATACCACTTGCATTCATGAAAGTCGATGGAAAGATTCCCGTAATATATACTACATAAATATATGCACATACATAAATATATGTATAGAAAGATTTTCATAACAAAGTAAAACACGCAACTCCGTTTAACCATGTTTCAAAGTTGGTATCAAAGAAACAAACAACACCGGGTCACTTGGTATAAAACGATGTACATATGTAAGTACAAAAGCCACGTGATAGACATATGTACAAGTACTTGTGGGAATAGTTTTTTAATTAATTTACTCATTTATAGTACACTGGAGCCTGTTATCTTCGACTTTCTTCCTTCGACTTGCGTTTTAGTCTAGCCGAAGTTTGGCCAGTAACTCAACACCTGCGATATCCGATCTGAGAATTTATTTCTCTTCCCTTTCGGAGATCCTTTTCTGGAAAATTTGTGATAGTAGAGGGAGGTAGAATTTACACTTTAATTTGAAAAATGAAAAATGAAAAATGATAATGATAATGATAAACAATGATAAACTTAATGCGAATTACAAACACGCGCACATTTATAATGGTGCAAAATGTACGCAGCGAGGTCGGGTTCGAACTCTGCGTTTCTGCTGAAGAAAGCATTTCTTTCATATTACTTCCAAACAATCGTTTCTCTTCAAGAAAGGCATACATAAATGGCTCTCTTATTTGAAAAGCAGCAGACATATTGTTGAGATATTTCATTTTTATGTCTCAGACTTCGCCGGCTCTGCATGTGCCGTTAAGTTGTTGCGGCGAAAGCGAATAACGACCATAATAACGAAGTTCTCTTGATTTCTGTCGTGTTCTTTGTCTTTCCCCGTACAGACGATTTGTCAGACAATTGATTTTAATGATTAAATTGCACAGAAGCCGCTGTCAGAAACTGCCACATGATGAGTGGTCGCCGTATTCCGGCGGCTTGACCCGCAGTTTTGTGCCGATTGACCTTTGGCTACCGCCTTTGTTTCAATTTATTTAATTGAATATTTTTGTGGGCGCATTATTGAGGAAAAGAACACGGGACACGGGACACGGGACACGGCACAAAAAATGCCATTCAGTACACACGCAATACACTCAAACAATACACACAAAGAAGATACACAAATAAAGAAATTTGAACCTCATCATTCATTAATTGTTCTTTTTTTTATATGATTTGTTAGTGTTTTTTTAACTCTCCTATTATTACTATTTTTATTATTATTTGAAGACATTTATTCCCATTTTTGTTCTTTAACTTTTCCATAATTTTTCGCAGCGTATTTGAATGAAGTTCTTTTTAGTTGTCGTGCTTCTCGGATGCCTTTCGACGTGTTCATTCCATTCAATGAACTCTTAATTGGAAAATCTCTGCCAGTGTTTTTTGTTGTTGTAGTCATTGTTATTGTCAGCGTTGTTTGTATTTTACTGTTGTGGTTTTTTCTCTGTCATTTTTTTGCTCTTAGTACTAAATTGATTTTCCTCGTGTTTACTGCGCTCACTTATTTCACGTAATTTATCGCAATCATTATCTCATTTGTACAGATTAAGAACTAGATGCTTCTTTCATCTCTTATCTGTCGCTCTCTTTGCACATGGAATTCCTTTTCAGCATTTTTAATTAAATGCCTTTAATAATCTTTTATGGCTTCTACTTCATTCATAAATATTTGCTTAATTAGTAATACTGATGAAAAGATGCATTTTTCAAGGATAAACAAAAAGCACGGCAAAAAATAAATTGAAATCTATTGAATCCATTCGTTTCGTTGCGAGAAGAGAAAATAACAAAATAAATTCTTATAAATGACCATCAATTATGAGCGATGAGGAATTTAAACCAAAATAATTGAACCGAAATGAGTGTATGATTATGAATACTGAAACCATCAAAATTAGTGCTTTTTATTCTAACGATTATCTATGGTTCCTTAATGATGCTTTCTTGGTGATGAATTCAATGATGTTCAATTTGAGTAATAATTCACTTTGATTATAGTTCAATTCGAATATGAATCTGGCTCAATTACAAGTACAAAGAGTTAACCGCAGAAGTATTAACTCATTACTGTAAATTGTTTAATTATAAAGCAAACGGATTTGAATTTCGTTTTATCAATATACTAACTTCGACTAACTTTTCTCATTGGGTTCATGGACATTACTTTAATTGGTTTGATTATCATATGAGTAAATTATTTATAAACGGTTGGGTGAAAATTATTGCATTATAAATTAGCTTAAAGATTTATTAAAGCGATAGAAATGCACAATAGTTGTTGTTGTTATAGTTGTTCCTTTCGATAAGCTTTGATAAATAGTAGTTTATGGTAAAATCTACAAAAGATCTCCCCTCCCTCTCGCCCCCCCCCCCCTGAACTCATTTAAAAGCAGACATCAAAATAGTGTCTAAAATGTGTTGAATTCAGTTATTTTAGTTGTATTCGATTTATTATTGTACATTTATATTTATTATTATATTGCACAGTATTTTAACAATTTATTGTATGCTAACTTTTAAATATAAGTTTTATTATTGATTGTGTAAATTATTACCGAATTTATGATCTTAAAACTTTTAAAAACAACGAACCGAAAATGCTCCCAACTTACAAACACTTATAAATTTTAGATAAACCTGGTATTAACTATGTTATCATGGACGTCAGAGCGATTTATGGATGTCAGATTTGAACTTATGGAAAAAGACTCACGTTATTGCAGCCAAACATCATTTAACCGTATTTTTTCTTTTATATTTCCTGTCTTCTTCTATAGTTTTCAGGACAAGCGCGATTACAATCTTCTGCGTATGTAGTATACTTTATTATCTATATACTCATACTATACACATTTAGATGGCGCTGTTTTGTTTGGCCCGAGGTGCCGAACATGCTTCATCCCTCCCTGGTTGCTGCTGTGCTTACGATTATTATTATTTTACAGTACAACACCAAACGTTGGGATCGGTTTATTACAGAAACTAACTCACATGAACTGTCGATATCTACGTACTAGTTGCATATCTAATTGATTTAATTACACTCATTAAGAATGCGCTTCGCCCACCGGAATACAGTAAGATCAGTTTATCGTAAGGGCGGAAAATATTAGCAAGGAAATTACGATAACACGTTTTATTCAAATGAGAATAATAAAAGCCGAAGTCAATCTACAGATTAGGCACGTTAATCTTAAAGAGGTTCGGTTCCAACAACCGAATCGCATAACAGAAATCTTTTTTATATCTTAAATCGAATAACCGAAAGTATGACTTAGAATCATATGACTCTAGAATTATAGAAATTATATGCGAATATCAATCATTCTCTTTAATAAAGCTTTTATACAGTACATTATATATAATTAATATGATAAAAAGTTCTTTTGAAGATTTCTTGCCTTATTTCTCCCTCTTCCCCTCTCTTTCTCTCTCACACGTTCGTTTTCTCTTTATTTATTTCCTGTATTCGGTTCTTAATTTTATTCTCTTATTATAGGTTCTTAATCACTTTTCTATAATCTTTATCTGCATATTTATTGATTGTTTTCTAATCATTGGTACTGAAATCTATGCTCTATAATATTTCTCATATCAACTCAGCTTTGAATTAATCAATTGAAAATATTGTTATTATTTACTTTACTCTATTATATGCATTAAAAACGAAGCTATGTTTTGTATTAGTTTTTAGGTATTTTTTTGTCATGTATGCGAGGTGGTGCTCTTTTATTTACTGCCAACACTTTTGATACACTTCTGTTGATTCTGTGTATTTTTATTGTTAACAACGAAGTGTTAAAACGGTAGCCTTGTGACAAAAGTCCCAAAACAAATAACAAGTAGTTTCTGAGAGACACAAATTAAGGGTACAAAACAGCGAACGAACAAATGATTCACGTGACTAACTGAAATATTACAAAAAAGCGTCGATCGCAATTCATTTTCTTTGTAGCTTTGTATTTTGTAGTTGCTTCGAGAGAGAGAGAGAGAGACAGAGCGAGAGAGAGAGAGAGAGGGAGACGAAACTCTCCAAAACAATTCAAAAACTTTTGAATAATAAACATTTGAATTTGATTAGTTAAAGGAAAGCAGATGTTTATTTTTATTTATTCATTGCTTACATAAAAAAGGACTTCATAATTGATTTCAAAATTGAATGAGGAAGAAGAGCACAGAAGAAGATATTAAAAATTACGATTCTTGGAAATTGAATTTCAATATTGCACTTTGAGCTTTGAAAAGACTTCATTGATTACAATTTCTAAACTTAATTAAACTTAATTAAACGAAATTTTTAAAATTAGGTACCCTGCGTAGTAAGGTAACCTTGAGCCCTTGAAATATCTGCTATAATGTGGATATGCCGAGATTAATAAAGTTTCTTTTAGCATTCTTTGATTCTTTTCAGCGAATTTATGATTCTGTGATTGTGCTTCATCTAAGCACAATATGTTAAACAATTAATTGTATATTTAATTTAATTAAATAACATTTCCAAATGTTGGTCTTTTGAATCGCCGCACCTTTCAGATCACACCTCTTTTAAGTCTTTCAAGCGATTTATAAAGTACATATAATGATATCGTTTGTTTTAATTTTATCGTCTGATATACCAAGTAATAATATTAGTTATTCGTCTACTAAACATGTCAAAAAACAGATCTTATCTTATCATATTTATACAATAAGATTTATTTCTGATGAATAAATATATTATTCTGAATTCTAAACGATACTTAATACAATGAAATTGTTAGTGTTATCGGATTTTTTTGAAGCATTCAGTTGAGTACAGTGGTTTAACCAAAGAAGGTGTTTGAATTGAATTTATTTCGAACTCAGATCAAGCAAATACCTTGCATTAGAGTGAAGAGAATCTTTTATTCTTTGGGGAAAGAGAAAATATGTTTGGTATAAACAATGCCTCACTTCTTCTCGCTACTTTTCTTTTACGAGCACAATCCTGAGCTTCTTGAATGCGAGAAACCGGAACGTAAGAGTAACTCGTCTACAGGGTTTATTTTACTCCAGTACTATTAGTATATTTACTTTAATTTCATTCACTTTAATTTTATCCAGTTTCATGTAACGTATTTATTTTATGAATTAATGATTAATATAATATTTATTTATTTCCTCTCACGACGTTAGTCATGTTTTTAAAAAACTGTTAAAACATAAAGTTTTTAAATCGCAAAGCAATTAAACAAAAATTAATAAAATATAATTTATGTAAACGTAAAGCAACACAAGGTTACATCTTCTAAAAAATAAAGAAATGAAATCTTAGTACATTAAATATTCACATGAAAGCGACAGATGAAAAATGTTACATTTAATGTGACTGCAACTTGAATCAGTAAATTGGAATAAAAACAGTAAAGCTTCGAATAATTAATCAGCATTAACAGAAAAATCCCTTTAAAATAGGAGATGATGCGATGTCAAGTGTTTTTCGGGATGTGCACTGTATACAGTATTGATAGATGCATTGTAAACTTCTGTTTATAATCTCTACAAATTTCGAAAAGAATTTATTACTTATAAGATTTAATAATATTCAATGATTCATAAATCATATCAGTGATCAGTTAGGAGAGACTTTTAAGAGTTATAATGATATCTTCAATGATGAAAATAATGAAGTTACCACGATAATCACCCGTTGGCTGTATATAATGTTCGTGGAATACGAAACAGGATCAGTTCATCTGTGAGGATTAAGAAGGAAAAGAGAACTCAGTGAAAATGAGGATGAAATCTCATCCACGATAGTTGAATCTTGTATCGACCTAATTTCAATTCTACTTTTCACAAAGAAAGAGCAAATTTTTATCGTAAAATCAGAATTAAATAGAAGCAACTCACGTAGTTTCTGTAGCACGTCAAATGTTCGAGATGCGTAGCAGTTTCGAATACTTAAAATGCTCTGAATTCAACAAAATGTGTTCAAAATCTACGATAAGCAACAGCTGACATTTTTGCACTAATAATCTTTGCAGCAACCACTTCAGTTTATCACAGAGTCGAAAAAACTCTACTATTTCAGTGAATGATGAGCTCAACTACTTTGAACAGCATTCAAAAAAAAACCTATTTTGACGGGGAAAAACTTAGCACTTCGGATTTAATTAGCACTTCCTGCGCCGTTGAAACGTAAACAATTGAAATGTACTCGAGTGCGTATGCAGTCGCCCGCCTCCGACGAAGTACTCGCACTCTATACAGAGCACAAGTTTTAACTAGAAAACCCTTCTTAAGTGTAGAAAAATATTCTGCTTTATTATCTTTTTTTAATTCTCGTCTTTATGTTATCGATTGACGCGAATATCATTTAAAACACAAACATAATAAAGAAAAACATATTAAAGCAATCACTCTCACTAAATGTTAACCTTTTATTGACTATATTATTGAAGACGTTTAAAACAGGCAATTTTCTCGCCCACTTCATTTAATCTTTATTTAAACAATTGTTTTTGATGAAAACATCTCTTGTGTTTATGAATTTAATGCAGTGTTTTGCTGCATCTATTTATTGCACTTGGATTAAGTGTTAGTTCATTCAGGTGTTTCTTACTTTTTCGGAAATGCTAAATTCGACCGATCCGAACGACCGCAGCGCTAAAACTTAACTGAAAAGCTGCCGCCAACGCGATCACATCCAAATCATGTTACTGCAACAGATTACAGTTTTTATCTCATGCGATAAAAATTATGTCCAGTGAGAGCGATCACAAGTAAAGAATATGGCAATCAGAAACTCTGCTTCAGAGAGAAGAAGAGTGGGAGTTAAATAAGGTGAGTGAGAGACAGAGAGAGAGAGAGAGAGAGAAGGTGAAAAGATAAAAAACGGATTATCATGATAATTCTCTTGATATTTACTTAAATTTCTTCACAATATATGTACATTTCATATCATTCTCAAAGAAACAAATAATAATGGTTTTATGATTATTGTAATCAATTAATCTAACATATACCGATATGGTAAATGCAATTAACGTAATTAATGTATAATAAAAATTGTGCAATCTGATTTCTTATTGCTATATTATATAAAACCACTCAATGTTATTCAATATTACATGAGCTATTAAGAATAAAGAATGAAATGCTTACATTCCACTGATTTCGATGGGTTTCCTTTAACTTTCCACTTCCTTAACTAGAAACAAACCCGTTTAGAAGTAAGATCATTAAGATTGAGTTCATGTGATGAAGGACTTCATGGTTTTTGAAAAGTCGAAAGTCTTCTCTGAAAGATTTTTGAGGTTAAGCTTAAAATTACACAACCAAACGATTTCGGAAAGACCATTTTATGAGACCCGTAAAGAAGGTTTTCGTCTGCCAATACTTTGTGTTTTAGGAATTCTTTAAATAGACTTGATTTAACGACAATAAATGCAAGAGTATTTAAGTAATTATTATATATGGCACATTCAAATGTTCATATATAGTATGTACCTTATCTCAAATAGATGTCGTGATAATCTTTAGAAGACACAAAAAGAAAAGAATTGCACCATACATTGCATAAATTGCATTGCTGCGTAGATCTGACTCACCACAGCAGAACACGCTTCGAAGCATTGACTACTCACTGGTTTCGGTTACTCGAAGCTTCATTCTTTCGCATTCTTGGGTTAATTTTATCAGTTGTGCTTCGCAATTGAATAATTTAAGATGCTTACTTAAAATTGTTTGAACTTTATTGTCACTGCTGGCGTGTATGATGATGATGATGATGATGACGACGATAACGACGATAACGAAATCAATGACGATGCTGGTGACGATATCAAGATTGAGATTTCAACGATTCTATCGTCGGCTGTTGAACCTTTGTGTATATGATAGATTTAGTATATATATTAAGTGTCTCCCAAACTGATGCGTTTTATTGGAGCTGCTTGAAAATGTTAGGTTAGGGAGTTTGTAACTCTACTGAGTGACAGCTAATCGAGGAGGTCATTAAAAATGTTTAGAACAGGCATAAAATTAATGTAATTAATGTTATTAATGGTGGTGTTATTTTTGTTGTTGTGACTTTTGTTTTAATTGTTGTTTTTGTTGTTTTTGTTGTTCCTGGATCCACCCACAGAAAGGAACGCCAAAGCTGAGCGATACTGAGCTCTCCTTTAATTATACACTAAGTTGGAATATCTTATAATTTGTAATTCTTACTCATCCTTTACGGAGACACATCTACTCATTTGCTGTCACCCATCTACTCGTTTACTGTCACTCATACACTCGTTTACTGTCACTCATACACTCGTTTACTGTCACTCCTCCGCTTATTGTCACTTCTTTCCGTCACACGCCTTGTGTCACACGTCTGCCGAAACCTTGACTTACTTCAACCGCCAGCTAATCTCGATGGCATTAATACTCTGCGGTTCATAATGTGCTCCACTAATTAATCGCATTCAGCTTCAGCTCAACTCAGAGTCGCATTAACGAGCCGCCAAAGTTAGCTTGTGTCAAATCTTGCAACTTGTGGGTACTGGAAACATCTTGCTTTCAATTCGAGTCATTTATCGACCGACTTTAATAGGAATCAAAGCTAGCCTCACACTTTTGAGTGTTGCTTTAATTAACAGAACCGCGAAAGTTCGCTGGCGGCCTGAAATAGCCCACCTAATTAGCGATGCACGCTACTGGCCTGGTTTCGCTGAATTAGGGTTGCGATCCTAATGGATGTGTTCGCTAAAAATACGAAATAAAAATTGTATGCATTTTAATCATTTTCAAGAGGGTGGCAATCAAGTGAATTTCACGAGAAGGAGAAGCAGGAGCAGGAGCAGGAGGATTGACATCTACGATTCAGTTCCGAGTGAGGGTTCACAATAAATTGAGCTCCCATTGATATTAATGATAGTATTCACATTTTATTCAGTTTTCTGCTATGTCACTAAATTACATTTACGTATTATTACAACAATGGCGACACTAATTAGATTCTATTTGATATGTGTTGCAATTCAAGATTATACGTACTCATTTATGTATAATACCAGAATGGTAATAATTGCGAGTATTGTCATTGCAACCATTATTAATTTTCTATATTTTATGTCATTGTAGTTGTTATTCATTTTCAATGAGGCCCCACTGTACTCCGGTAATGATTTCAGAAGCAAGGCGAAAAGTAAAGCATACTTTTAGGCTGTCCTTTTAGTTTTTGCTTGAGCTTAAAGCCCTCAATCTGAGTGATGTCGAATGCATAGTTTTAGGCATGTCAGAGAATCACCAAGAACCAGGGTTTTAACTTTGCAAGTCGTCGTTTCAATTCGATTTCGATATTTGAACTTTTAGATGGGTATAAAAATACGAGTTGCGTATGCGATTAAATCAGAGACAATGGACAATTAATGAATGTGATAGACTTTTAATCTGAAGACTTTTAAAGATATTTTGCTAGGAATTTAAAAGCTAGCAGTAAGCAGTTTAACATGGAAAAGATTTTCCACAAATTCTTACTTGAAATTTTTTAAAATTTGTAAACATATAAAATAGGATTGAACTGACAAACATTGAGAGCGAGGGCGAGAGAGAGAGAGAGAGAGAGAGAGAGAGAGGTAGAGGATTATAGTAATTTTACTATATTGCTTATTGTAATGATGAGTAGTTACAGTATCGATGATTATACTCGATGTCGCTGTGATAATATTGAAAATCAAATGGACCGAATTAAAAAACCGTGCGATCACTGATTCGGTTTTTTAAAATAGCAAAAATTGTTTTACAAACGGGTCCATTTAGTAGAGATTATAAGCTGCTGTGTTACCACTGTACCACAAGATTCCATTCAATTCAAATAACAACATCGAATTTAGAAGGTGGCACATTTAAATGTAATCGTATTTTCAATTCTTTTTACAGATCAATTGAATTTAAAGAAAAAGCTTTGGTGTACAAAACATTCTCGTTATTAGATGGATTACTTTCACCAGTAGTTCATCGAAATGGTTGCCAACATTAAATTAACTGAAGTGGTTTGTTTACAGAACGGTGCGATGTGAACAAAAAGGAAGAATGAAGAAAGGAAACTCGCAATAAACGAAGGAAGAAATCAAATGTTATGGGCCATCAAAAAATTCCGATTGCAAGTGAAATGTTAATTATTTAAAATGGAAATAAACCACAACAACAATGGCAAAGACGAAACTGATATTCATTGAAATTCAGAACTCAGCAAAAAGCCCTTAAAAACGCATAAAAGCGACAACAAATTCATTCAAATCAAAAAATGTTAATCGAAAAAATTCATCTTTATCAAAATTTTAAAACAAAACACAACAACAAAAAACAAAAACGTAAACAAATTCAATTTTTAATATGAGCACAAAAATTAAATTCAAAAAAACAAGGCAGAAAAGAGGAGAAAAGAAAGAAAATAAACAAAAAACGAAGTACCTACTTTAAAATGCGGAGCCAGCAGAGGAACAAACAGCCGAAAAGCAAAAACAAGAGCACGACAAAGAAGACGGAAAACGCAAAAAACTGCTTAGAGCGGCATTAAAGTGTAACAACTCGGCAGCTGCTTGTTTTTTGACGGCAACAAATAGTAAAAAAGAGAGAAACACACAAAACGTTTATAAGACAGAAAAGAATTGTAACTTAACGAAACTTTTACCAGCAGCGAAACCACGAAATCGCAACAACAATAACAACAACAACAACAACAACGTACAACGATCACAAAGTACACTCGCGCTCTTCGAGCACTTCTGCTGCTCTTGTGCGCTCATTCATTCATTTTAACCCGTTCCCGGACAGATGTTACCAAAAACAGAAAAATGGACTGGTTTGCAGTTTTGACCTTTTCACTTTTCGCTCTCATGTGCTCTCTGCGACGCTCTGCTCCACTCTGCTCCACTCCGCTCCACTCCGCTCCACTCCGCTCCTCTCAGCGGCGATCGATGCTGCGCGAAACGAAAGACTTAAGACGCAAACCAGCTTCGGTGCTTCGGTGCTTCGCTGCGATGGGATAGCATTTTGAAGCTTCCAGCCGCGCTCAAGTTGGCTCAGAGCATTCGCTAGTTAACCGTTGCAACGGCAGAACGTCCCAACGCGTTCGTGCGCTCCGAACTTGTGCATTTCTGTTTAATCGGTGTGCTTGTCTTCTTTTTTGTATTTTCGGTGATGTTTTCATTGGTGATCACTTTTGTTTGTCTTTATATTTGTTGAAGTCCCAATGTTTTGCTTGCTTTCGGTGTTTTTGGTTCTGAAATTTAAATTTCCGTTGGCATTCTAAATGGTTTTGTTGTGGTTTTCGGTTCGTGGTCTCTTGTGTGTTTCGTGATTTTGGCCAACATCTACAAGCGCTGCGTCACGATCGGTTTCTGCGCCTGCTGCTGGTGTTGCACGCAGGCGCATTCGCTGGCGTTCCAAACGCTTTTCTACCTTTTTCACGAGTTGAATTTTTAATTCATGTGCGGTGTTTTTCAGTTGATTCTTTTGGCTGCCCCTGCGAATGCGGCAGAAGAACTGAAATTAAAGTCAAGCCAGTCGATTAACCTTAAAACGCGATGCAGTGCAAGCAATAAATAAAAAGAAAAGAGACGGTTTCATTAAAAGATATATCATTAAAATGGTATCATTAACGCAGCGTGCAGAGAAGCTATCGAAAACCCTCCGTAATTCCACCGAAAAAAGTGGGTCGATCCGTCGTCTTGTTTTCCTTCCTGCTGATGCTTGAGAAAAAGTGTTAGAAAACCATAATCGACATCGAGACCCGTTTGATCTTTGATAGTTTTTCATTAAATTATATTTTAAAAAATTTCCGGTAATAATAACTTTGTTATAAAAACCGTTTCAAAAGAATACTTGGCCAGCTAATAAATTCTTCACAACCATCTACAACAACAATATTTGAACGCTACTCAGCAGTCAGCCAGAATTCATGGCGTTTTAGCCATCATCATCGGCTCGGACTCTTTTGCTATCTTGACTCTGTCGTGGGAACGAGTTGGTTTCGGAGGAATTTTTGCAGACATTCAACAGTACAACAACACCAACAACAACAAGAACAACAGCAGCAGCAGCAGCGGCAGCAGCAGCAGCAGCGGCAGCAGCAGCAGAACAAAAACCACATCGCTTCTACGAATATAAGGTAAGTCTGAAAAAACTATCGCCAACCTTGTGGCTCAAAACTCTGCCGTGTCTGCTTAAAGTTTAACTGATCTTTTGGCTGCAATACAGTGTGCTCAGTGTGATTGTTGTTTCGGTGACTGTTGTTGTTGTTGTTGTCACTTGCTGGCTGGGGTTAATTTAGCAAACAGGATTTTCCACTCCTACAAGCATTGAGTACGGTCTTCGCTGGGCTGGGAACCTCAATTCTTATTCTTGACTGAATTTCAGTCATTTTGAAATTCAGAATTTTTGTTTTAGTTTAGTACAGCTTTTAATTTTCGGATTTGTTTTAGTCTCTCCTTTACACAATATAATGTGTAGAAATTAATTATTAATCAGAACTTGTATGCAACAATAATCGAATAACAAAGTAATAATAATGAAGTAAATAAATAAATACATTTTCTAAAATGAATCAAAATAAATATAAAGAGTTCCTTTAAATTCTGAAATGAACTTAAAATTATACGATATTCAAAATTCAAGCAAGTATCATTAATTTCATCATTAAATTTTAATTAAATCTTTTTCATATAAAGCGAAACAAAAACATTGATGAAGCAACATCTGAAGCGACGAAAATAGCCTAAACTGGGTTTAGAGCAAAAAGCAACAACAAGAAACCCCGATAAAATCTTGAAAATCATTCGTTATAAATGGCAAGATTGGAAGGTCAGTGATTTTACCCGTTTTTTCTATGTATTTAGCTGCGAGTGATGCTGTGCTTGTGGCGAAACCTCCATCCAGTTGCTTCGAAAATGTTGATTACAATGTTGCCTTAAGTCTAGTGAAGCACTAGCAACTTTTACGATTGTTTAATCCGCTTAAATGACTGGTTAGATTGTCTTTCTTTTAATTAGTGTTCGTACATACTTCGAATATATGGGCATTTGTTGAAAATCGCCCAGAAAGGGTTAATAACTAATGAATTCAAATGCGAGTTGTATTTAATAATTTAAATAGACGTCTGCTGTCGTGAATGTCGAATGAAGTTTCGGATGTTTTCGATTTTAAATAGTTTATTGAAACTGAAAATGACGATGATGATGACGATGATATGAATTAATGAAAATATACATACATATATTTTAAGATAGAACATTATGGAAATAAGATTAAAAAGTAATTAGCGATTAAGTAATTATAAGTGTTTAGTTGTTAGAAAAACAAATAATTAATTACTATCCCCTTGATTATATACCTCTTATATACAT
Source organism: Myopa tessellatipennis (assembly GCA_943737955.2). NCBI lineage: Eukaryota > Metazoa > Arthropoda > Insecta > Diptera > Conopidae > Myopa > Myopa tessellatipennis. The sequence goes on from OX031317.1 coordinate 24,745,731, forward strand.
ATAGTGAGAGAGTATTTGTTATCAGATGTAAAAATATTAAGTTTGTCTTCTCAACTTACTGCTAATAATTTATTACTGGTTTCTAACTTTTACTATTTTCACTGATACTTTGATACTTTCTACTGAAGGGCAAACATGAGATTTAAATTCATAATCTCTAGGTACGTATAAGTATAAGCTGGCATGCTATAGTTAAATTTTCTAAAAACAACACAAAAGTTACTTAATCGTTGTTGTGTTTCTCTGCATTAAATTTCTGATCTATACTCGGTACTGAGTAAATTTCTGAGAAACTATTTCAAGTATAAATTAAAATGCCAGAGATTTAATTGGTGCTTATAGACGCGTAAAGAAAGCATTCATTTTCAAAGCGAAAACATATTAAAATATGATGAAAATTATTTAGCTATCAGTGCTGGTCGCTTGATAGACAGGTTCAAAAGGCCGGCTTTAAATTCCACTGCTCAAAAGCGGAGTAATAAAATCGTGGAACGAAGAAAATTCATTTCTCAAAATTCATGTGTCATAAGCAAAGGCAAAGCCGACTCTAATAAAAACACACACACAAAAATATGGACATGCAAATTGGATATTCTCTAAATTCGGTTAGCGATATAATGGTAGCAAATTATTTTAAGCTGTTGTTTAATGTACATCTCATCATTATTATCATCATTGTTTTTTGCGATTAGTGTTTGACGAAGAAGAAGAAATGAGCATAAATGCTGCTGTGACTTTCTCCTTGTACAAGAAAACATTGAAAAAAGCATTGAAAAGCAAAACAAAACAAATACCACAGACAAATAGAGAGATATGAGTTTAGTCGTTAATAGCAAAACTCTAACATGGAATTATTTATGCTAAACAAATTGTGTGGCTGACCGCATGACATGATTCTCGATACTCTTACAAGTCGACGACAGAAGGTGAAAATATTCTGGACAAACAAAAGTCACAGAGCACAAGGTTTTAGCTTTCTATTAGCTTTTCAAATACATAATTGCCAACGGTCATGATTTAATTTACCAGCACTCAGATTGCTATTAAAAATTCCATATTAAATATAATATAATACAATATAATTTTCGTGTACTTATTTTTAAAGATTTCTTAAAAGTTTCTTCTTCCAGGTTTTATTATTATTATTGCTTTTCATGTAATTATTATTGCTAATGCTATGTTATTATTGTAATTATTTCCTATATTCATCTTTTTCTGTATGTTTTTTTTACTATATTTTATTATAATATAATATCGTATAATAAAATAATAAAATAATAGTATTTTAGTATTGTTTTAATATATTAATATTTTATTATTCTATTATATAATTTTTCTATTCTATTAGTAATTATTTCTATATTACTAATTTTTTTATTTTTAAGAATTTCAGTACAAAATCTCAGAATCTCATACAAAAGTTATGATGAATTATAGAATATGATTCTTCTAACTACTTTTAATACTAATAACTCATTCGATCTTCTCTAAGCACTACTTAAAAATAACGACTAATTAAAAATATTCAAATAAAATTGTTTATCTTTTAAAAATTAAAATATCGAAATCGAAAACGTATATTCTTTATATTTTGAAGGTATAGCAGATGAAAATGATGTTCATTATTATTTATGTAGTGTTTTGAATATAATTAATATGAATTTGAAATCAAGAAAATTATTTTAATCTCTTGAATTTCATTATTTTAAACTTTGAAAACCGATGCTACTCTTTAGAGAAAGACCGAGACAGAGACCGAGAGAGAGATAGTAAGAACAGAAGGAGGGAGACAAAACTTATGGTTGCATCATTAATAATCATTATATGAACATATCTACTAGTTTCGACATGATTTATTGTACTTTATACATACGAACGAAGTTTCTAAGTATTCAAACATACTAGTAAAGAAAACGTATTTCATATTTATAGCTATGTCTATCTATATCTGTCTGTAATACAGATCTACATATCTACATTAGTATTAATATGTATATTCTCTTATATCTCTATAGAAGCACATCATCGAATAGCAAAAGCTTTCTCAATATAAACAGAAATATTAAACAGTTTATCGATTGGAACTTCGAAATTATTGATAAATAATTAATCACAAATCGGCTATATTTTGCTCAATCAAATCCGATAATCTCGTTCGTTATACAATGTACTAAATTATACTATATTAAATTATATAATAATATAATCAAAATATTACATATTGTATATTAGTAAAAGTATTATATAGTAAAATTATTGTTAGATTCTCTTCTTTAGAATGTTTCTTGGTGAATCAATAATAGATTTAAATACATATGTAGACACAATATATGTATACTTGATGTACTTTTGATTGTGAATGTGAAGGGTTAAAAAACTTCTAAACTTCTAAACCTCTTTAAAGGGTTAAATTTAGTAGTCGTTTGAGTTACTTAAGTTTGTGAGGATGCATTATAATATATTAATAAGTAAAAAAAAAGATTCAAGAGGAAAGAAATTTGAGTGCATAGAAAAAAATACTTTATTTACAAATGAAGAAATATATTATAATTACAAAGAATAATTAAGAAAAATTTATATAAATAAGCGTACAAATTAGATAACTCAAATTAATAGAATAATCTTAACAAGGTTTCAAATAAAAAATTGTGTGAAATTAATGAATGTATTGTGTGTATGTTTGAATGTATTGTTGTGTGTATGAATGTTCATTCAACATTATTGTTCGCATGATTTCGAAAACAATGATGTAAAAATGAAGCTAAATAAATTTACATAACTTTTGTTGTAATATTTTTTTGTTATCCTTAATTGTTGTTTAAGCGTTTTATTTATGATTTCAACAGAGATTAGTTTATGACTCTCTATTCGAAAATAAATTAAATTATTAAAATATAAATTATTCATAATTCCAAAACCGTATTTACGATTTTCGGTTATTTCGAATGATTTGAAAATTCTTATTTATAATGCTAAAATTGTATTTATTATTTCTAAAACTGTTATTAATGATTCCAAAGTGTTATTTATGATTTCAACATCCTTTTTTATGAATGGAAACTAGATTTATAAAGAAACAATGAAAGAAGTTAACTTAACTTAAATTTCTGCACTTAAATTAGCTGTCATTCGATTCTTTTCGGTGTCAGAGAGAAGAGGTGCTTTTTTCTATTTTGGTTTTATTTCGGCTTTATTTATTGTGATTCTGTATTGTGATTCTTTATTGTGTTATTGTGATTTCCTTTCTGAAAAAGTTTCATAATTTGTGTTTTTTGTGCTCTGTGACAATGCAAAAATGTTAAATTAAAATTATTTTCCCAGCATAAAAATACGATAATGAATGTTAAAATTAACCACCTCGAATAGCATTGAGAACGTGCAATCATCATCGCTTTCAACAATGAACAACAGCAGCGCTTCAGAACCGCATATTAATTAAAGCTTTGACATTCAACAGCAGAGCAGAGCGAAGCGAAACAAATAAAAATACAGAAAAGAGTATGTATTTCATGATAAAATATACCGTTATAGAGCGTGGTCACACAACTAAACTAAAATAACGAGTGCAAACTGACGGGGTTCTCACAGTGATTTAAAGAAAGTGACAGGCCGGTTGACAGACTGGACAACTGACAGAATGACAGACTGAATGACTGATAGACTGACAGACTGACCGACTGCGTTACTGTTTCGCTGAAGAAAGGGCTGATTGACTGACTAATTGACATACTGATTCAGTTGGCGATTCACCTCGAGAATGGCTGAGCGGGTGATTGACTGGCCGAGTGACTGACTGACTGAATGAGTGACTGATTGAGTGACTGAGGTGACTTTTACTTTTCACGTTACACCACTTTTCAACACCAACAACATCTCAAAGTCCAAAACTAATGGCAAGGTTCGAACGCAGCCCCTGCAAAGGAGTTGCATTCATTTGCATGCCGAGTTGTGGGACCACAAATGGAAGTAGAATAGAAGTACACTTTAGATACACTATAAAATGCAAAAACAAAGCAAAAGAAAAACACAAAAACAACAACAGCAACAGCAACAGAAAAAAACGAAGAAAAAATACCAAATACCAAAAACCAGAACCAAAAACAAGAAATAAATAAACATTAAAAAGGAAAAAACAAAAAGTAGAAATGTTAATTTGCATGCTGTTTCAACTGTTGAAATACACCGAATGGACCGAGCTTCAAGTCGAGCGACTAGCAGCCAGCGACGGGCACCAGCTACCAATCCGGTGGGCGAACCAGATCGCCAGGAGGGGGCTGCGTGGAGTCAACCGTTGCGATTCAAATTTAAGTACTTTAAAACTGGTATTTAAAGTAAAGCCATTCACATAATAATTGGTCGCTAACAGAATCAATCCATTCGACCAGACAGAAGATCATGCAAGTCGTTTACTTGATCTTTACACACAGCAAACGAGATGATGATGACGGAGAAGAGGGGAAGAAGGAGTAAGAGAAAAGGAGGATGACGAAGGAGGAGGTTGTACATTTTGTGGTTTTATTTTACCATCGAACTGCAAAAGTTTCCATGAAATCGAATTTCTTCAATAATGTTATGTTATAATATATAAATGAAAAAAAAAGATTCTCTTAAGCATCATGATTTTTTTGTTTTTTTGTTAAGGTTTCCAATAAATTAAATGATAGTTAGACAAAGTTCAAAAAAATATTTCTATGAAAATCATGATAAAAATCTCATCAGAGGTCATCTAAATGCGACAATACGATGGATATCTGAATCCTGGAGGTCATTTCAAGTTCGGATTCCTTAAAATTATTTTTTGTTCTCGATAGAAGTGAGTAAAAAATAAAAAATTAAAAACAAATTCTTGCAAATAATAAGAAAATAATTCAATAATAATAATAATAATAATAACCATGCCTTAATTTGGTGGGTTGTTGAGGTCCAAATTGGTCAATATTATTTATTAACGGTAACGTTATAAAGCTTAAAGCACTTAATATTAAAGTAAAGTTGAAATGTTGAACTTGCAACAATAACAAAAAATGCATGATTTAATAAAAATTCGTGATCATTGTTTTTTATGTGATACATTAAAAACGACATTAAAACAAAAACAATACAAACAATAGTAGCAACAATAACAGCAACAACCAACGAGACACAGAATTAATTAATTTTAAAATGTTTGTATTTTTGTTTTTGTTTTCGTTTTAACATTTTTGTTTGCACATTTAAACCATAATTTTTTTAAAGCGTATTCAACTTTAAAGCGTCCTTCAAAAACAAACAGCAGACACAAGAAGGCGCCACTTCGAGGACATTCACATACATACGAGTAGCAATCAATAAATACAGCTTTTCTAGGTGTGTGTGTGTATAGCTTAAAATTCGTATACAATTCGTATCTCTTGATGAGTCTTCACTGTCGAGAGCTGTCCCGAGGACTTCATACAGAACAGGGCAGAAAATGTAACCGATGAGAATAGAGGAAAATTCTGCTAGACCCGCAAAACTTTTCCTTGTAACGCTATTTAGAAGAACCAAAAACAACGCCATCATTCGGATCCTCTCTCTAGGTCAATTATGAGGGTCAATTATAAGGGTCAATAGATGTGTCCACTATAAGTGTTTATGGAAAATTTGAATGCAATTAAATTCTTATTTTCTTTGATATTGCAATAAATTTGCACTGCTTACTAAATGCGTTGAAATGAAATAATAATTAAATAATTCAAGTTAAAAAATTATTGTATAAAAATCGAAAAAAGCCGAAATGAAGGAGATGAAAGAAACCATAAAAAAATGGAAATAACTTAAAAACCAAGAACAACAACAATACCATAACAACAACAAATAAACTGGATTTTAATTTATGCAATGAACCCGTTTCCATGACTAACTTTTAATTAGCCAAACTCGTTTAATTGTTGTTGTTATTTTTTACTTAAAACTTCTCTCTGTTTTAGCTGCAATTAAATATTTGTCGTTGTTTTTGTTTTTGTTTTTGTTTTTGTTTTTTTTCTTTTTTTTTTGGCCTGTTCTGTGCTGGCCAAAATTTTTAAAAATGCAAATAAACTTTGTGTCTGTCTCTGTTCTATTTCGCATGTCAGTTTTTCCTCTTTTCTCTGGCGTCTCCGACGTCTCTGAACCCACTACACACCGGTCACTTTTAATCCCATTAAAAGTTTTCAGCAGCGTTTTTTTCGTCCACATTTTTATGGGCTTTTTATTATTTTCGGTGTTTTTTTTACGTGCAGCGATTAACGTACACAGTATTTCCTCTATTCATATATCATTAAAGAGTTTATTCTGCTTTATTGTTATTCAAAATTTAATTTGGAAAGAAACCAAAACTCGAAAGATATTTTTTTACAATTATTAAAGAATTTAAATTTCATCATTAATTTTAATACAGTCAAAATAGTAAAAAGTTTTTAGCTGGTCCTTTTTTGGTCTTTTTCCTAATTCAAGCATTTATTATGAACTGGATTGAAGCTGTTTGAATGCTGTATTTAAGCTGTTTAACTGATTATCAGTTACTTGTTGTTTTATACTGAATCTAATGATGAATACGGTAGCAATCAACTTTGAACCCAAACATTGTTTCATGCGATTTTCCAATACCGTCTCCAACAACAATGACTCGTCTTTGGCGGTGATCCCATTGCGGAGCCAATTTTGACTCACCGAATCGTGGTGCATCGTTGGGGCCGACCAGTAATCGGAAGGAGCCATGTCCCGAGTAGTATAGAGTGCCAATTTGTTAATGGACCACTACTTGGTTGTTGTTGTTTCACTACTACTGCTGCTGCTGTTGCTTTTATTGCTTCTATTGCTTCTATTGCTTCTATTGCTGGCCGTCGTTGCCATATCATTTCTGATATTTTTATCTTGTTTATGTACTCGTATCTCTTGGTTAACAGATACTGGTACCAGGTCTCAACCAGTGTTGGCAGGCAGCAGCTCCAGCTGCAGCAGATACTGTCAATGCATGTGCATTTAGATACTTAATTAATAATAATGAAATGGAATTCCAACTAAAAAATAAATACGCTGCAAGAACAACACCAACAACAGCAACAGCAACAGCCTCCCCGTATGGTTTGTACGAACTCTTATCATATCGCTGCTTCATGTAATATTATGGATTAAAAACAACCTCAAGTGCAATTTTCTTTGAATTCGCTGTTGTTGTTGTTCTGTTTTTCATCCGCGGGTGGAGTTGGGCACTGCGTGGTTGGCTTCGTTGGCGCGGGCGCACAACGTTAACGTAGCGTAAAAGTGTAGCAAAAGTATAACATTTTAAAGTAAGCAACACTAAAGTCGTAGTTGTTGCTGCTGCCGCTGTTGTTGTTGTTATTAATATTGTTAACTATTTATTTTTGCTGATGGTGTTCGCACCAATGTTGTTGTTGTTGTTGTTGTTGTTGTTGTTGTTAGTGGTGGTGTTATCGTTTTTTCTGCTTTTGTCATTGCAGTTTTTTGCCGGTTTCGTTACTTGCTTTTGGCTTAACAACATTTTCATTTTGTTGGTTTAACTTCACGCGTTGTAGATAGTATTCCTGTAGTTGTTAGTTTTAAGTTTGTTGTTGTTGCTATTGTTACCATTAACTACATATGTACATACTTTATTATATATATGTGTGTGTGTATATCTGGGATCTCGCATTGGATCGCGTGTGCAGCCAACTCGATTTTATTCACTCTTTCTATAAAAAGCATAGTAAGCAATTTTCTTTCCTTGATTTTGTGCCATTGTTTTATGGTCATAGTTATAGTAAAAGCTGTTGTTGCTTTTGTAATTCATTTTAATTATTCACATATACGTATTAACGTATGTGTACGAGTAATAGTTGCTCTTAATATTCAAGGACATTTTATTAAATGCTTCCTTCAAGTATGACTGCTCTCTTGACTTCTTTTCCGTTCGCTTCTTCGAACACTTTAGATACTATATTCTTCATTACATTTTATTACACTATTACTAAATACTATGGATAATATTTTCTGCCACGTTATAGCAAATCATTTCTTATCATGTGACTGTATAAAGACTTCGCTTATTGTTCTCTTACATGCATATTGGTGCGTCTTCTTCTTCTGTTTATATAGATTAGCTTTTCTTTATTTTATCTTTATCTTATATCTTTACAATAACCAGTCCGATGAATAAATTCCCCATAAACTGTATTTATATTGTGTTTATCCATTTATTGTATCTAATTTAATATACTCGCCGATGATTAAGTGGACATCCTTTAAATGGATTTCTTTAAAATGTTGCTGTGCATCACCCGACAGTTGATGATTCCATTGTAACCTGCAGGTTATCAGCGAAACCTTCACTATTTAACACTTTTCTTTATCTTCTCTTCAAGCATTACAGTCCGCAACAAACCTCATCATGTACCGAGTTATGGAGCCATGGATGTTATGGATGCTCACCCTCCAGCCAGGCTCCCTCCACCCGCCACCCTCCACCCTCACCCGAATTGCGAGTATTGTTCTTCTTGTGTTGTAGTTGTTGTTGTGTACAACACCAACGCGTACTCTTCTTGTGTTCTTCTCATTCTTCTCTGCGCACTCTTCTGATGTTGCTTTGGTTAGTTTGCTAGCATCCTCCCCCTGCCGCTCCCCCTCCCGCTCGATGATTTTTATACACAGGAATTATTTTATTTAAACAATTTTTTTCCTATTCCTCATTCTGAGGGTTGGTTGGGTTGGCAAACTGAAAAACAAAAACTTGTTCATTCGTACTTGAGTAACCAAGTGTAACGAACGAGATTTCTGAAAACTTCTGGAGCAGATCCAACGCCGGATTTTTAATACCAACACCAGTTGTTTAAATTGCTATGTTGTTGCTATTATAGTTGCTATTGTTGTTGCTGTTGCTGTTGTTGTTGTTGTTGTTGCTGCTGTTGTTGTTGTTGTTCTTGTTGTTGCTGTTGTTGTTCTTCCTCTACTTTTGCTAGCCCTTTCGTGGATTGCGTCGTCTTGTTTCTTCCACTGTTAATGGACAGAGTATCCACTGAGTCTTGATGGATCGCTTCTCTTTGTTACGAGCTATGCGATTATGGTATAAAGACAAAGTTTGTTGACCAATAACATCCGCCTGACAGCGAGTGCAAATTTCAATTTTCAAACAGGAAAAACAACAAAGACTCCAGAAATTCTCAGATACAATCGAAGACATTTGTAAAGCTTTGCTTTGTACTCGTACTTCTTTCGAATTGATCTACTTATGAAAGGTTTACATTTATTGCCATCAAATAATAGAAACATTTTATTAAAAACCTGTGAAATCTTTCAATCTTTTTTCAACTTTGGAGTTAAAAGAGCAAAAGTATCATTAAATCGCTGAAACAATAGAATTATTCTGCCAGAACTAAACTACAATAAATGGTTCCTTAGCTTAACCACAGCCAACAGGTTTGGTTTCTAATTTATTTCAAATTAGTACATCGCTAGGCGAAAATAATAAATTGTTTAGTTTACGATAAATTTAAATTCTGCGAATTTACAGAATTATGGGTCTGTGAAAAATTGTAGGAAAAAATTAAATAAAACACACAGAATAAAAAACAGAAAAACAGTCTTGGATTTAATGCGTGGCTACACCAGTGAAAGTACGATATCTGTGCTGATACAGACACTCGATGCCTGTGCTTGTGTGGCGTAAATTGAATGTTGTTATGAAACGTTTTCAACTGACAGTGATTTTAAACTACCGACAGCCAATCATAAAAAAAGGAACAAAGTAAAGTAGAGTAAAACAAACAGAAACAGAAACAAAGCACGAGTGCAAACCAAAAAAACCAAAAGACAAAAAAAGAAAAAAAATATTACTTTCAACTACAAACGTCGTAAAAAGGTACACAAGAAGAAAAGCACAAACAAATGCAATAAAATTAAACAACAATGTGCACAAAAGGCACAATAAAGTTGCAACTCTGCTATGATTTTTGGTTTTTATACATATTTTGTATATATGTATGTAGTTAGTATTTCTTTTTCCGTACTCAGTACTTTTGTATACACGCTTATATACGCACACATAAATACATACATTGTATATGATATATTTTGAAATTTCAAATGACTTCGTTTAATTTTTTTCCATGGAATGATCACAGCAACAGTAACCAGCAAATATTGTTAACAAGAGAGGCTTATTTTAAATCAGGCAAAAGAGTTTTCTCGATTTTTATGCATACCAGCATTATTTGTACTCATGTGTGTTGCCGGTATTTAGTCTGGAAAATCTTTAGTAACTGCGAGTGAACGGATGCAAACCAATCAAATTTCAGATCTGCGCTGAATAAATTACGTTTTATGGTACATACATAAATCAAGTCTCGTAATTTTCTGTCAATACAGTACAAGCAATAAAAAGCTACCACTTGTATCTATCATAGATAATTACGTAGATAAGACCTACAAGATACAACAGGTTTCGGCTCCCAGATTGACAACGTGGGAAATTATGACTTCTTTAATATGGTAAATTATTTTATCTCTTGATTACCTTCTTGTTAGATGCTCTGACTTAACTCAAGTTAAGAAGCATCTACAGATATTCTTAGTAAGGAGACCCCGCAATTGGGTTGAAATATCTACATCTTGTGTAAGCCAAATACCAACAACCTTAACAGATCGATTACCATAATAAAAGCTACGACCATCGTTCCTATCTATCGCTCATGCATATTTACACTGTCTTGCTTATCTGACTAACTGTAACTTTCTTATACTATATATGCATCAATGTCAAATTCCACTGAATGGAAACCTCATGGAAAAGCCTTAAGATAATAGCAAGAAAATTGCTTTCTTCTTTCAAAATATTCCCATCTTTCATGTACGAGTATTCTCCATATTTTTATGATTCCTGCAGATTCAGTTTCCAACGGTGTCTATCGGCTGCCATGTTTGACTGGAGCTCTTCGCATTTTGCGACACCGGACCAGACATCGATGCCATCGTGACCATCTGGTGCGAGTCTGTCCGTACTCAAGGTAGAGCTGTCCTCAAGAGGCTTTTGCTTGTTTTCCTAATGATGTTGGAATTTGCTTCATTCGTCTTCTGTGTTGTTGACTGCCTGACTGACTGAACAAATGATCCGAAGAGTGATTTCATTGCTAACTTGGTTAGTTGTTTGTGAAAAGATGACTTCAACTAGTTTATAAGATGTCGATACTACATATTTTGTATTTGGACTGAAGAAAAACATGAACGTAAATACTTCTTTGGAAAAATGACTTTCTTTTTGCTCATTTCGTATTTGTATTTCTTTTTTGTTTTCCGTATTGTTGAACATGGTAAAATATATGACAGAGTTCTTGAATAGGATGATATTTCAGCAATACGTAGATCTCTGTAGGTAAGAATCATTACTTTATACTATAGAATGTGTGGCTTATAATACTTATAATAATGTGATGAACTTCTGTCACAATTTCTCTCCAAAAAGAGAAAAAACCTTCAGATGTACTGGTGTAATCTGGATTTTATTCTTTACTTTTTACTGTGTTTCTTGTTTTCTTCCATTATTCATTTCATTTAATGTAGACAGATTCCACTTCAATAGTATTGAATTTCATTTCATCATTATTACGAGTATTATTATTATTATTATTATCATTATTATTATTGAATATAATCAACAGTTTTTCCATAATAAACTCTTACAATTTATTACTCTGTTTTTGTTTTCAGGATCGCTGACATCAAAGAATTTCGCAACAAGTAAGTCAGAATCATGTTCGATAGACAATAAAACGCCGCTTTCGGTGCTAATTGTTCGCCTGATTTACCACAAGAATAACTGGGACAAGCCAGACATTTCCATAAGTGAGAAATCGCGCACTCAAGTAATAAATATAAACGTATAAAATATCCAAGTGCTGGAAAGAGTTTCTCCCGAAGTGCAGAACCGCGAACTGGTTGAAAAGAATGCGTTCTGGGAACATTGAAGAAAGAAAGACAGAAGTACAGACATACGGACAAGACATAAGGAAAGAAAGCTTGTTGCTGTATGGTCGCTAGAGTTGCCAGTGTTGCCATATTTTGCAGCAGTCGGTGACACGACTTCTTACCGGTTTTTTACGACCAAGAACGAAGAGTCGGAGGTTCGGGTGTTTTTTTGCCGTTGCTTCTGGAACAGAGTGCGACACGACGGTGACGTATGACAGGAAAAGCATCCAAGCAAGCGATGCAATATAAAAAATGTGAAACTAGTTTGCGCAGCTTGAAATGCGGACGGTTGCACGGATTTCTTGGGTTGCCTGGGTTCCTTGGTTGCTTTATTGTCTGGGTGCAAGGTTTCTTCTGTGTGTCGAGAGCAAAAATGGCAAATTAATGGCACTTTATTTCACTCATTACAAGAACAGAAATTTGACATTTTAAAGCCATCAATTGTGGCACCTACGACAACAACAGCAACAGCCACAGCGACAGCAACAAAAGCCGCAACAAATCATTAACGTAACGTGGGACCTCCTCAAGGGACATAACGTGTTCCGCTTTACGCTTCGAACAGCCTCTTTTCTAGCCTGCCAACATGACAGCATGGAGCGACCCCTCCATCTCGATGGCTCGCCTGCAACCCTGCTGCTTCTAATTATGGGTTGGTAGACGCCTGGTCTTGCGTGGATAAGATGATTTCTTTGTTGTTTTCGGTTGGCCAAAACTGATGGTGATTAATTAGAATTGTTGTCTTCAGAATAAGTTAACCAGGACACAAGCAGATCCGGAGTTTTCTGAATATAAATGAAGCCTTTAAAGATACAGGCTGCAGTGTGGATGTTGCGGGTGTTATTTTGCGAATTCATTAATTTCAGCGCTTTCCCTGACTTTTAAATAAATCCAGGATCATGCTCCTCTTAATAGGCTTCGCTCACACAGGAATATGAAGAGTATTTGCCCATTTTGACGCAATGTTTGAATACTTTTCTCCGAGTTCCCCGTTCTTCTGTGTCTTCTGCTAATTGTCTTCTTTTCTAGTGTATCGCTTAAACAGATTAGTGAAGTTATCATTGACGTTTATTACAAGTCAATTGTTAGGTTGTATTTAATGGTCGTTATTGAATGCACCACAGTTCTCAAGAATGCAAAGTATTAAATATTTACTGCTTTTGCAGTAGATAGTAGATAAAATGTGATAGTTCAAATCGATGATAGTTTTCGTTTTTATGGACAAGTAAATTATTATTATTGGAGATGTTTTATAGCTGCATCTAATATGTGTCGAAACAGCTCACGAGCATGGATGCCAATTTGTGTCTATTTATAACTCTATTCACAAGCGCTGTGCGAGTATGTGTCTCTGTTGTTTTCTCTTTCTTTGTTGTTGCATGACCCTGTGTAACTTAATCTCATCGCGTTTCAGCCTCGCGCCAGCGAAGAAATTAAAAACTTAATACATGGTCATTATCGCATTTAAAAAGTAAAAACATAGTGAATGTGATGTGATGAGAATGCCTGCGTGTGTGCGTCCGTGTGTGTGTGTGTGCGTGTGTGTTGGATGTCTGTATTAAATAAATTACCCGGCTTCATTCACACTGCAATGCCGCGTTGTCGGTTTCGGTTGCGTTGTTGTCTGTGCGCATGCGCAAATGCTTTTGTTTACACGTTGCGCAATCCATTTGAAATGCAAAAAAACTCAAAATAAAATGAAGCCAAAAAATTATTGTTGCATGAAGAACGAGCAGCAGCAACAACTGCAGCTGAGTTGCATTTGAGCCCATTTTAAGTTGAACCGCAACCAATCTTTAAAATAATGCAACGAAATCGCTTAAAAATAAACAACTGCAAGAGCGGACAGTTGGTTTATTTTTGTGTCTAGTGTTGTTGTTGTTGTTGTTGTTGTATAATGCAAATCACGACCAACCAGATATTGCGGCGACAACAACAGCAATAACAACAACAACAGCAACATCATTAAATAACAAATGAACTTCAGCGCAACGTAGAGAATGTGAAAAGCTGTGAAATAATGATCGGGTTGGATTTCCTAATGATTTGTGGCGTTGAGGCATCCGCACTGCCAGCTGCCGGATGCGTGAACATCCGTTGACGCGCTCAGAATACTACTGAACGAAACTGAACGGAACTGAACTGAACTGAACTGAACTGAACTGAACCGGACTCGGTTTGGTCTGGAGGTTCAACTGGTCGCAATGGTTCACTTAACAGCTTGACAGGCATTTGAAGGGCAAATCAACGTAACGGTACATCCAATTAACATCTCGTAAAACTGAGCATCTAATAAATTAGTATTGCTCACAGTTGTATGCGGTTATAACGAAGTAAATACTGTGCTATGATATCTGTTAATGTCATAACACTGTACAGTTACTATACTGTACTGTACTCTACTGTAAAAGAGCTCTTATCTAACTCAGGCCATAGAATCGAATTTAATGAATGATTTTTTGTCTATTCTCAAGTCTCTGCACAATCATTATGAGATTTGCTACCTCATTTCGAATGGTTTTACTACGAGCAAAGGATTAAAAAGAGGTACGAATATATACAAAATATCCTGAAAAGTTTTTTCTAGTTTGACCTTAATTATTCGTAATCAGAGAGAATTCGATATATTCTCAAAATATTTACGTAATTAAATACTTACGTTACTAATGAATCATTTGTATTTTCAGAAGCAAAGAAAGCTTTATTGTATATATTCGTACACACATTTATTTGTATAATACTCTTTGCGAAATGCATCTCTCCTTAACCAACCCATCGCCTCACTCACTCTCCACCACACGCTCCCTCTCTCTCTCTCTATCGCTCTCTCTCTCTCTATCGCTCTCTTGGGTATCTTCAAAACTTGGTGTGTATTTGCTACAATCAATTGACCATCAAATACGAATTGAATGAACTTTCAACCGCCCTTCACTCAAAGTAACCTACAAAGTCTGCGGTATGCATATAATCAACCAACTGAGAATGTTAACAGCAAAAACAACAACAACAACTATCACAACAACAACAACAACAACAACAACAACAACCACAACAACTATAACAACAACAACAACAACAACAACAATAATAATGACTAATTCCATTTTAATGACACAGTTTCCATCTACGAGTACAATCCACAAAGAGACTTACTTATATATGCACCTCGGTACCACCAACTCTGAGTTCCATGAAAGAGAGGAGGCATCTCACTCGATTAACCTTCCATTTATACACACCCACACACACACACACACACACATCTCATCTATACATACTATATACATACACCCCCATACAAACACACATACTGAACTCTCGTATTCTTGACGACTGTGGCTTGCGTCCTTCTGTCATCGTTGCCGTCGCCGTCGCCGTCGCCGTCGACCATCGTGGTTGGTCGTCGTACAAGCATCTCTTCAATACTACAGCAGCTATGAGCAGTAGGAATACCATAAGGGTACCCACAACGAAACCAACTAACAACTTCAGCAATACTACATCAAAAACCGGGATCTCACAGAGCTCACCCACAAAATGGACAGTTAATAGACAGTTTTGGTTACTGGTTTGATTTCGATGGTTAATCATTGTCGAGTGTTACAATGAGACGGAGTACAATCGAATGGAGGAAGAAGGATGTATAAAGAAGGGACACCACTCTTTAAGAGGCCACCAACTTGTTTAAGATTAGCTGAGGAGTTTAGTAAAAACCGAGGCTGAAACCTCCCTCTGATGACCTCCGATGAAAGATCCTTTAACTGAGACCTTCTAGAAGGAAATGGAAAAGTGGCCCAGCATCACTGAAGGGGACTTCAAATAGGAATGTTATATTAAAGTGGGCGGACCACACCCATTCGTCGATGATAATACGGTATGGATACTACACTCATACTGAATGGATTCTCTTTGTCTTTGCAGTAGTGCCATAGCAGTTTTATACAACGTAGATGTTTAGGAGGCATATAGTTGACTTGTGGGCGGACCACGCCCATTCTTTTCGGGCTGGATAATATTAATAAATACTAGTTAACTTTTGTCTGTGCAGCTTACATCAAGAAAGAATGTCAAACGGATATATTTTTCGGAATTTTAGATGAAAATTGTCAGGACCACGCCGATAATTGGCACTAGCATTATTAGTATTTACCTGTTTCTGGTATATATGTACATACTAATACAATATATGGTACATTTTGCATAGATTCTGCGTTGTTCTTCTGTATTCTCTTCTCTTCTGTTCTGAATTAGAATGAAGTTAGAAACAGCGGTAGACCGCATATTTAAACACTTTAATGCCATCGCAAATTAGCACGACTTTTACAGGAACATCGTAAAACATTTCCGAAAATGTTTGTGGTCACATCAACAAGAGTATTCACAACAGTTTCATCGAGTATCCTGTGACCACAACTGCGTGTATTTCGCAATTAACGGGCTCTTAGCCAACGAGTGCCAAATGGTAATTAAAAACACGTTTTCATTTCATTATTGTGGTCAATTTTCCATGACTGTGTGTATGTGTGTACGAGTATATGTATATGTGTGATTAATTCATCCCGGAATGAATCGAAAACAATCAGAGAATATTCGCGGTTATACTCACTCTATCCGTGGCACAAAAGAGAAGGAAGAGTCCAGTAAAAAAGTTAATCAGTCGTAGATATGTGCATATAGGACGGTATATTCTGGGTAACCCTGCAATATGGAAAACACAATCCACGTACTATACTAATAAATTAATATTGAATGAAATGGATGCTGTGCAGTAAACTTAGCTTCGTTTACAGTGTTCTTAAAAAGGATCAAAGGATTACATTCTGGGGACCAAAGAATTCATTTCTGTAAACTCGCTCGATTTTACTGCACAAAACAATGATGAATTATAAAATAATTCTTCCAAAAGCCTTCTGTTTGTGTTTTATTTAAAGATTACCTTCGATAACTTAACATAAAAAAATTAAGTAAATTTAATTCCTGTTTCATTTACAGAAATTATTTTGCCTTCATTTTCAATTTTACTCAGTTTGTTCAAATATTATATCAAAACCAAAATTTCCCAAAGCAAATCCTTACGATGAAGTGTTTGAATGAATGCATGCTGAGGTGAATGAATGAATGAGTGAATAAATGTACGTGAATCAGCAACAGTGTTGTTTCAACACGATGTTTATAACTATTTATGTCTATGTGTTTATACGTAGAACTGTGTATTGTTCGATTTAAATTTCATGTTCAGATGTGTAGATTTTCATATTAAAATAATATCAGATTATTTCAAGCTACCTTTTACGATATTGATTTGAAATACAGTGAAAATAAAAGCAATTTTTAAACAAATAATACTCAAAATTAAATTAAAACTGATCAAATATGTCAATCTTCTTCAGACATATTGTGTTATTCGTATTTTGTATTCAAACAGATGAATAGAACTTTTTTCATTTATTGTTTGTTAAAGGAAAGCTTATAGCTTCCAACTGCCAATTGAATTATATTTAAACCTTATTTTTATGAAGTTAAAGGGTTTTAATGACATGTACCAGGTTTTCCAACGAGTACCAACAATGCTTTATATTCTGGATGAGGATATTCTGAATGATGATATTCTGGATGATAATATTCTCAATAATATCCTGGAAATAGTTACCGGAGATGATTCAAACGAAGCAGGCGACAGTAATAACCGAAACATTACCGTTTGAAGATAATTCTGAAAGTCTTTTCGATGAAGAAAATACTCTGAAGGGTTTAGAAGAATATTTGGTTATACATAATTAGGTTATTATTGAAGTCTACGAGAACCATATATAATGTGTTAAAAATTCGACCCGAATGTCTAGAAAACTTCAATATAACAAGAATTGGCTGAAGAACTTCCTTTTAGATGTTTTCAATTACACATTCGAAATAATGAAGGTGCAGGGTACTTGTATGTAACCTTTGACCGTTTGAATATAGTGTATAGGTTCGGAGTATAGAATATATATTGAATATATAGGGTGAAATTGCTCTCTAGACGATTTAATGTCTTTTCTTAATTATATTCATGAATTCTCGTAAAACTAAAAGGCATTCAAAAGGGATTTGGGTGCAGCAAATCTTATTAACGGAGTAATTTTCAACCAGGATATGGGCGACCCGGATTTCGACACCCGGATGCAAATCAGATGTTGCTATAGTAAATAAAGTGTCCTTAGTAACTTCGAAGATTTGCATTACGATTTACAGAGTATTTTATTACAGATTATCTACTTATCTTGAGTGAAATGCGAATTAAATATTGTCACTAAATTTAAGAACCTTGAGAAATACTCAAGATCTACGGTACACAGAGTTCGATGACTTGTTGGATGACCCGTAATAAAAGTGTGACGATGTAAAGATTACACTTTATAGTCAGTAATTAAAGGGAATTACTATCAGGAAGTTTCTTTCTATCTCTCTCCCTCCCTCTCTCTCCCTCGCTCTCTCTCTCTCTCTCTCTCACTCTCTCTCTGCCTCTCTTTCACGGAGTTCACTAAAGACTCACTAAAGAACTCACGGCCAGTATCTCCATGTTAATAATTGTTCCCGTCAAGCAGACTCTGCATTTCTGTGTTTACGAGTACAGCCAAGAAAAAAGTAAAACGAATGCACGATCAGCATGACGTTAACGAGGCCCATTTATGGCTTTGCTTTAGGCACGATCGACACTTTTTGTACTGGAGTTTGTGCGGCGTCGATCCATTGGATGGTGATGATCACGATAATGAAAGATGGCCGAGAAGTTGACACCAAAACAAGAAGTGAGTTTGCAGAAAGAGTGACGGAGACAGAGGTATAGAGAGAGCGAGAGAGAGAGAGAGATAGTAAAACAAACCGAAGCTGGAAAATCATTGAAAGAAACAAGAAAGAAGAAGAACAAAATTACTAAAACTCTTTTCATGACCAAATGAAAGAAATGAAAAGTCATAAAAATAACTTTTGAACATTGCACAAACAGAAACAAAAACAGAAAAACAAATTACAATTTTTTTTTCAAAAATTATTGAAGGAAAGTGTTGAGATGGTAAATTAAGCCAGCGGTGAAGGGGGATAAAGAGATTAAGAAGAAAAAAAGAAAGAAGAAGAGAAAAGCGTTAATTGTTAACAACAGCAACCAGAATCAGTCGCAAACACGAATTGAGCTGTTGTTGGTTTTTTTCACTTTCTGTTTACACGAAAACATACAATATACACAGATGTACGATATATACGTTTATGTTGGCAGCCCTGTAAAATGAAAACTTTCTTGAGCTGCGGCGCTATCAAATTCGGTGTTGATCTACGCATTTCAATGAGTTGGGTGCGTTAAACGCGTTCTTTGCTCGCAGATGTTGTTGTTGTTGTTATCAAGCTATTTTTATAACTATCATTATCTCTATTTTCTTATTATTAACTTATGTTGTTGGTTGTATCGCTGTCTTTCTTGCTGTTGATTGCTGTTGTTGTTTTGATTGCCTTTGATTCGTGTGCGTTTTAAGACTTCAGCCTGCAGTCTTAATTTATAAAACTCCAGTGTGTTGTTGAGTTCTCCACAACAGCAACAACTAACAAATTTCAAATAGTTTTCGTTTTTTCTTTAATGTCTGCGCAGTTTTCTCCGCCATGCTGTTTATGCTCTAAAAAAACGTATACACTATATATGGTGCATACATCAACGTATGTATGTGTGTGTGTGTCTGCTATTTTTAGGTACTTCTTAATAATTGTGTCATTTCATCGATGTCACGTAATGTAGTATCACGACGCTCTGGCGGACGGATTGATATGCGAAACGGATTGCGACGGATGAAAAGCGCATTCAATTAATTGAAAGTCGATGGAATGAACGATGATCGTCATGTGAACCTGTGTTGGAACGAACACACAATGACTATATGACTATATAGACAACCCAATTGAAAGTAGGACGAGCTTCACGCCGTATCTCGTAGAAACGCCCCCACAATTCAGCTGGCCAGTCGAGGAATGTAGAGCAAGTTATGTGCATGGAGAGTTAAGTTACGTAACCCTGTAATGTTGATATTGCTTTGAACGGATATTTAATTCTTCCGGGAGAATAAACAAACCTACGAAATGTATTATGTTATTACGAATTATATATTGTATAGGTACCATAGCGTATTTTTGTGTATTATTAGATCATTGTGAATATTTGAAGACCTTAAGATTTGCCAAACTCGTTAAATTTCATCATCTTCCGTATTTAGAAAAAATAGAAAACACAACAATTTTATTACAATGACAATGACATTAAATTTCAAAATTGCATTGCATTAATTTTTGCTTAATTCTTCTCCATTATTATATTACGAGTATTTTATTCAGAGCCTTCAACGCTAAACTATAGAAGACTCTTTTGAAAAAGGTATCACGAGTCTGAGACAAGTCGACCTGAAATTGACCTATATACCATATGGTCCATTAAAATATTTGAACAGGTTATCTTTGTTTCTTTGTTTTGGATTGGTGATGAGTTTTCATTATTATTATCTCAACAATGGCAGCAACTGTAAAGAATACTACGTAATAGATTCATTAATAAGCGGTTTCATGGTCGCTCGTTCCATTAAAACTGCACATCAGACAGACGGATTCTGTGGATTTTAATCAACAAAAGATTTGTCTTTTCCACATGATTGTGTGTGCATCAGGAAAAACTAGAGAACCTGTCAAAATACCAAAACAACCATAAAAATCTGTAGATAAATGTAAAAAGTTATGCAGTCATATGATTATTAAAGGGGGACAATGGGGAGGGGAGCGGAAATTAAGTTCAGAAAATTTGTGTTGGTCAC
Organism: Myopa tessellatipennis; assembly: GCA_943737955.2. Lineage (NCBI taxonomy): Eukaryota > Metazoa > Arthropoda > Insecta > Diptera > Conopidae > Myopa > Myopa tessellatipennis. The sequence goes on from OX031317.1 coordinate 24,766,508, forward strand.
CTCACATGTAACAGTTACGCGGAACACTTTTAAAGCCGATTATAAGTAGAATTTTAATGGAAATGCGTTAACTTCCGCTATGTTGTGGCTTAAATACTCAAGTCAAGTTGGCAACACATCGCCACTGGCCAGCTGTTGAAGTGAAGTGGTTTAGCTTTGGCTTACATTCAGAGAAGAAGAAGAGGTACATAAAGAAGAAGAAGAAGAAGAAGAGGTCGAAGAAGATTAGGAAGAAGAAAATGATGATGATCATAAATAAAAATGCAAAAATCTAACAAAATTACTTAAGAAATAATGTTAAAGGATAAAAGAAATGCGCGTAACTGACAAAGAGACGAACTCACTGTCTCAGTGAGAGAAAGAAAGAGAGGGAAAAAGAGGGAAAAAAGAGAGGATAGAGACAAAGATACCGCGATGCATGTAATAAGAGAGTGACCACAGGAGAAAAAGATATCATAAAGTTTAGCTTTAAAAGCCACTTGATTACAGGCCACGATGTTTGAGTTCTACCATTAACTCCATCAGGCTCTCTAAATTGTATATAGTAAGTGTAGCTTCAATATATATACGTATATATATATGTACATACCTATAGAAGCTAGCAGTACATACAGAGACATCATTAATACTCAAAATGGAGAAGTTGTTTTTCTAGTTCTTGGCACTTAGATGCTTAGTTATACTGTCGTGCATACAGTTTTATACTATCGTTGTTGTTGTTGTTGTTGTTGTTGTTGTTGTTGTTGTTCTAGCTGTTGTCATTGTTTATGTTGTTGGTTGTTGTTGTTTACTCTTCAGTTTTCTTTTAGTTTCTTCCTTATCGTTTAGTTTTTTGTTTTTCTGTGAACCTTTTCGGTCCCACTAAACGCATTACCGTTGACTTTTCACAAATAAAACCGCTTGAGATCCGAAGTAAGATAGGTTATTTATAACTCTTACCGGTGTTTAAGTACCACTCTTGTTTTTCTATAGCCAATAATTTTCGCATTTCTATGCAGCTACCATATTATATTATTAATATTAAAGAAATCATAGAAATCATATAAAAATATATCCATTTTCTGGAGCTCTATAAAATAGCTTTTAAATGTATAATTATATCATTTCTCTTCCGTTTTCTTTTGCTTTGTTCTCGAATTTGTTTTCATAATATAATTATTAAAAATGTGGAATTATTCCCTAATGTGGCTTGGTCAAAAGTTAGTCGAAAAGATGCATTGGATCATCGGAGTATTTTTAAGGGCACCCAAAAGAAAAACAACGAAAAACAAAAACAAGCCATCAATTGGTCAGTCAATATTCCGGTTCCAGTCATTCTTGTCAAAGCCCGTTTGACCTACATCAAGTTTTTTCGCTTTTGCTTTGTGATTCATAGTATTATTTTGGTCTCTTTTTTGTGTTGCTTTGGTTTCTGTTATCCAAACGAAAGACTAGCTTAAAAACGTAGAAGAAGAGGAGCCAAACTGGTTACATCCCAATTTTTTTTGTGTGTTTGACTCTTTAGTTCCCAACTTTTATATGGCCAACATCTACACTTTATTCATGTTTTTCTTTTTTTTGTGGTTTTCTTCGAATTATTATGTATCTAAGCATTAAAATAAGACTTAGAATCAGAAATACTGTAAAATAAAATTAAAATAAAAATACCATCAATTAAATTTAGCTAATTTTAACTTGAGTTTTTTAATACTTACACACACACAAAATATCGTATATAAGCTAACAGAGTAAATAAATGAGACCAGACACGACTAGAGTAACAATGGAAAACTTGAGTTTTATTGCTTCTACTTGTAACGCTTAATTATCATAACTAATTAAAAGCTACTGACTGAAGTTATTATTTATTTAATTAACATCATCTTCAACAGCGATGTGGGAACCAGCGAAGGGGGAAAAATTGATTACAAAAACAACATCATTGAAATGTTTCCAGATTCTAGTAAATGTTATCGTTATCAATCGGATGATCTTCTTCAACCTTCATTCGAACTAAAGGGTAATAAACAAACATTCGACACGAAAAGGAGCATTAAAACTATTAAAGAACCATTTAGTTGAGGGAACTAGTAAAGTAAAATACTTCAATAGTTCAATAAAAAAACGAAAGGTTTAGAAAACTATTTTATTTCTATTTTATTCTATTCATTGACATATGTTAATATTTATAGTTACATACTCCTTCAGTGTCCCATAATCTCTCTCGAAACTTAATATATTTGGGGTTAAGAAATGTTCTCAAATCTCTCTCACTCACTCAAGTAAATTTGTTGAGATTTTATTCAAATCTATTTGATTCTATTGAATTTTGTTTGATTATATTTGATTATATTCGATTCTATTTATTTTTATGTTCGATTCTAGTTGATTCCAGTTGAGTCTGTTTGATTTTTATTTCCATTTGATTTTATTGAATTTTATATTCGTTATTATATTCCAATCTATTCGATTTTATTTGATTTTCAATTTGTTTCTAATTCCCTTCGATTTCATTCTAATCCATGCGATTCTGTTCCATGATTTTGTGTATTGTTTTCTTATGTTATTTAGATTCTAAGCTATAAAAATCTGAGTAAGCTGCTGTTCAATTTTAATTCTGTTTAATACTTAACATCAAATTAATAAACATACATTAAAGTAAATCACAAAATAAATTAGTAAGTAATTCTTACGTTTGGAATGTTTAATTTTGTGCACAATTCTTAAATAAACCTTATATGCTAATATACAATATTACAGTTCCACCTTAACAATTTGTATTCATATCTTCACTGAAAGTAACAAGTTACCATTAAATTGGTTCCCTTAACTCCCGTTGAAACCAGAACTCACCGAAAATAAGCACCCATAAGCACTAATTTTCCCCCCTGCTAATTTTCTCATCAAGAAAAAGCAATGTACCCCTAGTGTGTGTGTGTGTGTGTTTCTGTGTTTATCTGTGTGGGCGGTTGAGAGTTTTTTGGGTTGGGTCTTTCCAAGTTGAGTCGTGCTTTTGAGGTTACTAGAGCAGCGCCTGAAATTAGCAACACTTTATTAGAGTGCTAATTGAAGGTGGAGAAATTTTTCACGAAACATTTACTGTTCACAGCCGCAGGTTACTCGTAATGCCGCGATCTCACTAGTGGACCGAAGCGTGGTTAAGCTGGTTGAAATCACATTTTTTCTCATTTTAAAAGTAAATATTTTTTCATGTTGCTGCGTTGTTAAAAGTTAATATTAAGCTTTACATTTGCTATGGGCTGCTTCGATGGTAAGCAGATTAGAAAACCAGAATTCAGGGGTTACCTTGAACTCTGGGGAAAAGAGCGGGGAAAAGAGAGAGGGAGAGAGAGAGAGAGAGAGCAAGCGAGGGAGTAAAACAGAAAGAAAGCTTGAAATGAAATAATTCCCATGTAAAAATGTAGCATTTTATGTAAATAAATAACAACAACAATAATAATAAGAATAATTATTTAAAATTTTCTCTTACAGCGGGTTTTTAAAAAAGAACAAAAAAGAACCCCCACTCAGCTGCATCTACGAGTAAAAGGTGAGTTAGTTGCTTTATTAAATTAATGCTTATAGAGAAAGTTCTGTTGTACCTCCGCACAAAAACGTAATTAATTAGATTTCAATTCAAAGCTGATGTGCAGAAAAAATATCTTATTTGTACTCGAATGCCATAAAATTGGAGCATTTAAAAAACACCGAGACTAGATTAGTAAAAATAGCTTTTAAATATTATTTTTAACGTTCCTATAAACATTAATATGTTCCTTTATGGTAAATACAAAGCTTCGACGGAAATCTAATTATGATTATTGATACAATTTAAGTCTGACTATTAAAATCCCGTTAGTTGAGTCCTAAAAACTCTTTTAAACATTGGAAATGATTGGAAAATTATAATAGCTCCAAAAAACGAAATTTAATTACACTACAACAAATAAAAAAAATCATAAACGCACCTGTGTATGGTATATGATAAAACAAATACATATGGTTAAACTAACATCAGCATCGGCATTTACATTATACTTTTTAATGTAAATATTCTGGAAATAATTAACTATGATAGATTTGCATTTTTTCTGTTTCGCCTTTGAATTTGTGTTTATAATGTAAAATATTTCATTCGTTTTTTTTCATAAATTATTACTACATTATTAGTTTATGATTTTTTTTATTTTTTTTTATTTACAAAGCAGCTTATAAATCTACATATGTACATCGAAACCAGTTGTAAAGGCCAAATGCAATAATTTAATTGATACAACTAAATTAGATGCTCTTCGAATGGCTTCATAGTAAGTGGAGAAAACATTTCTTTCAGCTTTTATGATCTTATGTAAATTTTTGAATTCCTGGGTTTGAACAGTCTTGGATTTTGAACACTGTGTGGTGCAACTTGTTACCCCACGAATCGAAGAGAGGATTACGAACTCCGTGGACAATGAGGAAGTTCTCTGTAAGAAATGGTATTGAAGCATTTTATGGAGCACCTACTCTCGAGAGATTTCCGCAATGTGTCCCCTCTCCCCCTCTGTGAGATAACAAAAAACGAAAAAATGGTGGAAAATTACGTTCTTCTATTCTTCAAAAGAGCTTTTGTGCATTATTTTTGAACCATTCGAGTTATAGTAGTTAATACCTATAATACTTAATCATACAACGATTATGATATCAAGTATTTCCCTAAATAACCTTAAGTTTAAATGTAATCATTGTTGGAACCAATGTCATGGTTCAGACATCATGTCTTCCAGCTTCGTAAAGATTCAAAAATATATCTGCATAAAAGGGCGTGTTTCGACACAGTTTTTACATAAAAGGATGTGTTTGGGCACCGTCTGTCTTCGGAAGCCCTACCTTTAAAGTCAAGAGGTCTATTTTAATCTTTCAGACTTCTAGTTAATTAAATTTATGGACATACTAAACAATTGTACCCATTAAATTTACATACTAGACTCTATTACTAACTCCTTATTATTAATTTCATTACTATCTCAGTCTCAGTGACTTCAACACCAGTCAAAGCCTGAAACGTCTCAACTCAGTATTGAAAAATTACCATAAATAATGAGAATCAAGTAGATTGAATTGTTGAAAAATTAAATCAATCTAATCGCAGCGGAATAAATAGCAATGTACTTTAATGCATAACTGTAAAAACAAATCCATTCTTTCAGATTATCTGTATATCGGCCATTCTATTCTATTGTTGATAATCATAAAAGCATGCATATTTAATTGGCTATTAAAAATATACTTTTTTTAAGTACGAGTATTTTTTTCTCTCACACTCTATCAGTCAATCATTCGGTAGAGCAGCACGTTTAAATTACGTAAACCTCAAGTTTACAGATTAAGCAGATATACGAATAAACGGGTCTAGTCTACTCGTTGACCTCGGTAGAGGTTACAATGTGTGAAAACCACGTTTGTGACTTCATACGAAAACGTGTGAGCAACCGAAGTTGCGACTGTATTGAATTCTGAAATGTTAAAGAAAAGTAACGATAATAATTCAAATGTTTAAAAATAAATAATGACGCTAGACTTAATAAATACTCGTCAGTGCAAAAACTTGCTAATTTCATTAACGCAAGATTTGCTTTTTTCAGATTGGCTCAAAATTTGTTTACAAATTAACAAACACAATCAATTAAAAATATTCCAAAGATTCAAGCGGAGAGAATCGAGTATGAGTGCTAAAAGGCTTTCGAAGCTGCTGGAATTCGTAGGCTCTGGAATATTTTTTAAAAGATTTCATAAATAAAAAATTTAGAAAACGATATAATTAACCTTTTACGGGCTCAAATTATGACTCTGATTTTGAGTTTAAACATCGACATCGAAAATAAACCATGAAGCTTGAAACTAGTTGATATTAAAACTTTCTGACGAATCTGCTGACTTGGAAACTGAAGTTCATTAATTAAACTCGTAGCTAAAATCTTCATGTTAGAGTTAATAATTAACAAATGCTTTCTATAATGACCAAATTCACGAAGTGTAACCTTCTGATGTATTTTAGTATCAATCTTAGTTTTCTGTCAGTGAGTGACTCATAAGAAGCTTATGCAACATTTTATGTCCTCAACTTATTTCAGTTATTTTCGATTCAGCTGCTTTTTGTCTTTAATGGAGCACTAAAAAGTAACAACTTTAAAATTAGCATCGGCAAAAAAGGACGACTAAATGTCAAATGGTAAAAATTGTCGACCAGATAAAAAAACTCGATTAGTGTCACTATTAAATTTTTTTGTGTGTGTTTTGTTGTTACAAGACCGTGACTCTCAGTCTGTCGTTCACAGTGATTGCAGCTTTTAATGTGACAAGCGACGAGCGTTTTTTCTGACGCTATCATCTGTCACAGTTGCCACTTTAAAAGTCAACAATACTTTTTTGGCCTTCATTGTTGACCACAACAAATTAAAATTTAACGAGTTTTTAATCAGCAAAATTAAAGTTTTGCCTTTAGTTGTACCACCAAGAAGCCTGGCAATTTTTTTGTCCACTCGAGGCCACCAAATGGAAGGAAAATAAAATAAAAAAGAACTGCTCCAAAAACAACAAGAGACATCCTCCCGTCCATGACATCGATATGGGTCAAGGTGAAACTAAACCGAAAAAGAAGAAAACACACCAAACAATAGCGACTTTGACTCGATGGATGAAGAAGGATGAAGATGCTCGGAAGCCGATGCGATGAACCTTTTAAGCGACGCTTCCTCGTTAAACGACGCCACGTAAATTAAATCAGCGCTGTTCAGAAAAAAATTTCCACACCTACATACATACAGTGGATATGCAAATTAATTAAAACACTCGTTCGAATATCGTATCTCATGCGCCATCTTTCGCTCTTTATTTTAATTTAACGCAATGCATTGTTGTTGTTGTTGTTGTTATTGTATTTTTTCGCTTTTGTTTTGTTTTTTTTTTTTGTCTCCATCTTCGTTTTCTTCGATTCAATTCGGTTCAATGTTTTCCTGTTTCGCTTTGCTCTTTCTTATTATATTTCTGCCAGGTTGAAATTTATTGAACTGCATTTAAATTTTAAAGGTCAACTTCCTTTCACTTGGACCACCTTTACTTGGAACTTGTACGGCACCCTACAAGCGGTTCTAGCGGATTATTATGTGTTTTTTGTGTTAAATAATAAAAACGTGTTCTGTATGGAATCAATCCAAGTCCAGTCCAGTCGATTCGAATCGAATCGTTGTTCTTTAAAGAAGCTTTTGAATGTACTCATATGTATGTATGTATATATGTATGTATATGAGTTCAAGTCAATTATTTAGAGTGAGAAGAGCGGAGCAGAAAGTTTCGAGGTGCTTGTTTCCGTTTGGATTTCTAGAAACCTAACGAGACCATGTTTTTTATTTCGAGTGAATAGAATTGATCTCACGCTGTTTTCTTTGAGGCTGAATCCGTGATTTAAAAAATACACATTAAATACACATTAGATCAAGGAAGTCTAAAATATAATTTAATTACTTAATGAATACCTACGTGAACCGTGCATATTTACGAGTGTTGTCCCCACTAATCTAAGATTCCTACATTTACTACACAAACTCAACCTCTTGCTTGGAAAGAGGAATGGCAAAAATGCTCATCACATTAAGCTGTCACCTTCCGTTCCCTTTTAATCTGGTTTTGCCGGTTTAATCACGAGATCCTGTCCAAATCACATGAGTGTTGCGATTTGTCACGCATACCAATTTAATTAATTGCAATTTTAACCTTCTCGCTGGATGCTGTACTAAATATACACAAAATATTATTCGCCTCGCCTCTGCTCACCGCTGATCTGCTCCGCGTATGCGATTCGGTCTTCTTCTTCCCTGTCTTCCTGTTTCGCTCGACACGATTGTCTGCGTTGACAGGCGTGTTTACAGGTTTACAATTTGACAGATTGCCTTTTATTATTTTTATTCAACGATTATTTTAATTTAATTCCATTTCTTGCCTTGGTAATATATGAACAAGTTATTGTAAATATAATAACAGTATTTATAAAAATATTTTTTTTCTATAGATACGTATAAATCAAAGGAAAACTCCCTTTCGCCAATCTACGAGTATTGTTGACATGGCGTTACACTTACTACGCTATCAGAGAAAAATTCAGCTTCAATTCACAGACGACGACACCGAAGAAGTGCAAATAAATGACTCACCTCCGTTGCACTCGATCGAGCCGTGAATAACGACCCCGTTATTGGCCGAATGGCGACTTCAACGACCGGCTTCATATCAATTTATCTTCGCCACTTCGACTGAATTATGAATTCTTTAAACTTTTAACTTTAAATTTAAATAAATTTAATGATAATCTGGAAATAATGTTAAAACTTCAATGAGCTTAGTTTTTAAGCACTCAAATTCGATTCACTTGCGTACACGCTTCAAATGAATGCTTCAGATTGCATCATAAAATGATGGATTATATTCCATGCATCTTTAAAGATTTCTAACATTCTCTCGATATTTGTTTCCTTACCTTTCGGTCCTCTCTTTTCCGTCTCTTTACATTTAGGTCTATAATAGCAACGGTAGCTATTCGGGGTGCTCCTCAAACATGGCTCCGAGCCATAGAGATCCTTTTCTCCACAGCAGAGGGTCAAGGATGTAGTTTATCGTAATTAAAGTGAGGGCAGAACGTGGCTTGATGTATGGTTACTCTGCAAGCGGCTGCTCGGACCCATTATCTTATCCCATGATGATGTTTGACTATAAAATGCTCTATAAAGAGTACGTAAAACAAAATTAACAACAGTTAGCAAGCAAGGACTATCGGCAGGTCAATCGGCACCCGGTTCAGTCAAGCGTAGGTATGAACTGCAAAAAATGAAAGATTTGATGTTGACTTTTGACTGGTCGCATCTGACTGGATTAATGGGGCAGCACAGCCCCATAAAAGCTCAGTGCGCTGACTTATCTACTCTTTATAATGGCGAAATGTTGCCAATTTTTTCGGCGGCACAGCGCCATCTGCTGAGTGGTGTTTGCCGCACGCAAACTTGCCAACCCATACAGAAGTCCAAGTCCACGTCCAACCAGCCAACCGACCCGGCTGCTGGCTGCCTCGTGCACCTTCCTGATTATCAACCGAATCAAGTGTCGTAAAATTATGCATTTTGCGAGTTTCGAGAGAGCGCCATAATGAGGACAACTTAAAGCGGTGAAGCCGCCAAACGTTGCCAGGATGTCAGTATGAGCATTCGTTTTGGGCTTCATAAGACTTGATTTATATTCGTATTCTGGCAAACGCTATCCTAGATTTGAGTTTTCATATTTTTCTTTCCTCTCCTTACTCAAATTATAGTGTGAAATTTTAATTTTAAATGTCAGCGCTGTTAAGCGATCCACGGCGGCCAACGTAGGCGTTTCTATTCCTCGCCTCAACGGGCTTTCAAAGTTTCAAGATGTTCAAATTAACAGAAACTATTAACAAGACTCTGAACACCTTCATGGTACATAACGACGTCTTTATATCTGTCGCTCACTCTCTCTCTCTCTCTCTCCCTCTCTCCCTCTCTCCCGCTGCTCGGGCAAAGCGCGTTGGTGTCCGTCCAGCTGTCAGTTGGCTAGTGTTACTCTTTCAAATGTCAAATGAGCAATTTGTTCGTTTTTATGGTAACAACCAGCTTTGTTGCCATTGTTGTTGGGTTCCTGTTCTTATCTTTACGAGCGTAGCGTGCAGTATATAAGGTCTTTCTTTACGAGTGAGCGCGAGTTACGCCCATTCGAGTAATTGGGTTCATGTGGAGTTCACATCGTGTAGAGTACTGAGTGGAGCAGAGCGGAGAACAGAGCAGCCTGCAGTGGAACGGACAACTTAAAGCGAATAATCATAGGAAACTTTTTATATTTTCTCGTTGAGAGACTCACTCTGACTCATTCCGGTCAACTGGAAATGAAGACATGGAAGATGTTTACAAGAATCTACACAGTATGACATTTCAAAGAAATCCTATTTAAATTCCAATTCTACTCTTAACGTCTGAATCTTGCTGAAAACAGATTCTTTGGCCTGTCCGAAGGTGAAACAGTCTGCGGTGATACTTTAGAGGTACTTTAGTAACTCTTTCTGGTTTTTTTATTCTATAATAAATACCAAGAATTTTCATATAGAAATGTAATATCGTTAATTTGAAAAACGTACACGGATTCCGTTTATTTTTCAACAGTTCAATGTTACAATGTTTAACAGTTAGAATTTCCCATTTCTGATGGTACACCCTGTATATGGTACGTACAAATGGCCAGTTCCAGCATCAATTCGGCGCTTTTCTGGCCGAAAGACATGCAGTTTAACCAAAGCCCGATGAACGGAACAGAAACCCTTTCGTGGCAGCCAACAACAACGAACAGTTTCCAGTTTTCCGTGAAATTTATGCAGCATTAAATAATTTTTCACTTACACATAATTCGCAAACGAAAGCCGCTAATTTTCATATCGTACAAAACGGAGTGGAACAAAAATTAAACTTATTCAGGAGCTGCGGAGAGTGCGCAGGCAGAAGTGAGAGATACCGCATGGACTGTCGAGGGAGTGGAGTGGAGTGGAGTGGAGATGCGGCCTGAGGATTTGAAACTGAACACAGACGCAACACTGCGAAATCGAGTTCACTGCGCTGTACTGAACTTAGTTTAAAAAACAGTCGCTTCTGTTATCTGCTAACAACGATAGGAAAGTTTGTAACACTGCGAGATGGCGTTGGCGTTGGCGTTGGCGTTGATGATGGTGATGGTGATGGTGATGGTTTTGGTGTTGGTGTCGGTGTTGGTGTTGTGCCGATAGCGATAGCGATGATGACGACGGCGACGGTGTGAACTCGTGGTGCAACATGACGTCGACAAACTGCTGCCGCCTGATAGCAGCTGACGCATCGTGGCGCTGGAAGTGAAGTGACATGGCTGAAGGTGTTGCTGAGCACTATTAATTTATGATATCATTAAACATTAAACTATGAGGTCTCTGTTTGCCAGTAAATGCAGTAGAATGGTACGAGCCGCATAAATGCAATCAACGTTTTACTTAAATATGGATTACAAGTGTTTCATTTCAACCACACTAAATATAAATATAAGAAGCTCTCCGCTAGTGTTAACAAAAGAAATTAAATGTGATTTTTTTTAATCAAACTCTTTTTTTCTTTTGTGATGCATAAAGTACAGGAAACATTATTAATGTTTATAATAATTATTAAAGAAAATAAAGTAGTATTTGTCAATAAAACCCTTTTGTTTTTAGTTTGTTTTTTTTTTATAAATCAACTTTTTGGGAAACTTAAAACTAATGTTTAATTAATCGGTACCCGGGCTCCAATCCAGTTAATAAGCACTCTTAACAAAAATACATAATAAAGCAATCGCATGCAAGGATTTGATGAAGCGTATCATTAAATTCATAATGATGTTTGCTCGTTGTTTTCTGTTCAAGGTTCAAAGAACTCTTCCTCGGGCCAAATTGACGTCATTAAATTGTTCTTTCGCTTTTTTATGGCCAGCAAATCAAAACGCTTTGATTACTTCACTCAATCGCATTCTAATAAACAGTTAGGAAGTGTCTTTGATTTTAGAGGCGGGACGATCTGGCAAATATACAATATATATGAGTGTAATAATGATTTATTAAGCTTTATGAGTAAAAAGTTAAACGAGTAAAGTTGATTTCGAAGTCGAAGTCACCGAAACACTTTCTTGATGTCGATGTTGTTGTGTGCTGTCGATAACGATGGTTTTTCCTTCCAGAGATTGGTTGGATGTTGTTAATTGAATTTGTGTTGCTTTTAAATAAAGCTTCTTA